>CAJJDP010000110.1:148109-358848 GCA_905182995.1 Paramecium octaurelia
TAACTGAGATCGGAAGAGACACAGACGATAATTACGCTGTAATCTATTTAAGGAGAAGTTAATTTACTGAGATTGTTAATAGAAGATTTACATAGATAGGGGAATTACTATCTTATTTAGGGGGATTCCTTCAAATCATGATAACTGGACTTGGCTTATTCATTATATACTACAATAAAATTTAGAGTAAAAATTACTAATAATTGTAGTGCAAATAGAATTATCTAATAAGCTTTATAACTTTAAGATCAATGCTGGTGAGAATAAAAATATTGAGTCGAAAGTAATAAAGCTAAATTAGATATCTAATTCAAAGGTGCAATAATAGTGTATGGATGATTCATAAAATATAAATATAAATGATAGCCTAATAGATGAGAAATTTAGAAAGAATTATCTGAAGAGTGCAATCATTAAATAGTTTCATTAAGTAAATAAGATTAGTTTATCGTTGAAATTATTCTTGAATTAAATGACTTTTGGATTTATGTTCAATAATAATGATTCTCAGTTTTTGAACAAAGCTATGTACACATTTTTTTTATTCTTTTATTTAGTGGCTAAGTCAATCTTGACCTAAACATACATCACATACTTTATAAGATTTAGGAAATACAGAAGTTGAAGTAAGTTTTGTTGAGACGAGCTCAGATTATTTTATTTAATTTTACACCAAAACCTTTGATTACATTAGATGAAGAATATCAAATACCAAATCGAATGGACATTGAAGAGAACCTTAACGATTTGATAAGTTCTAAACTAACAGACTAAACCGATAACAATTTGTTCTCCAATTTATATCAAGTACAATTTCATATGCATATTCATAAAGGCTTATTTGGAAATAAAGAAGGAGTTAGAGGAATAATCGCTGCCTTTTTGTTAGTTTTCAGTGAATGCTTAATTGGCTTCAGAGTTAGGACCATAAATGTAGGAGATATTCAAAAAACAGGAAATGATCGAAAATCAGGAAAAAGCGGGATTTTCAGTTATTTTAAAGTCTGTAAGTGAATGAATTGAGTAAAAGTATTATTTGGTTAAAACATATTATTATTCACTTTTTATGTGAATTAATATATATAATGGATTCAAAGAATTAATGGAATTAAAAATCATCAGTACAAGAGTTTGGGATTCAGAAATCAACTTTGGCTAAACCAGTGCACCAGCAAGTAAAACCAACCTAGTAGGTGCCTCCTAAGAATGAACTAGAGCAGAATCAGCTCGTACGTCGTGTGACGAAACGAAACATTGCTATAAAAAAGTCAATGGCTACAGATGAAGGAACAATCTATGAGACATTTGAGCCATTAATGAAGCCACAGACTCCTTAAGATATAGCATTTATAGTAAAATGCTTTTAATCGCATTTTGTATTTTCTTCCATGAATGAAACTTAATTGTAAGATTGATAATTAATAGAAGAATACAATTAGCAAAGAGCATGTTCTATTGTAGACTGGTGATTGGTTAAACTATCATAAAGTAAAGGGACGGGGCTAGTTCTTTTTTTGTGTTGGAAAAGGGAAAGATAAATGTGTTGGTGGATGGAATCTCTAGGAAATAACTCACTCAAGGCAATGGATTTGGTGAATTGGCACTATTGTACAATGCTCCAAGATCAGCAACATGTGTGGCTATGGAAGAGTGTTTTTTGTGGGGAATAGACAGACACACTTTCAGAAAAAGTGTTGAAAACGTCATGAGGAGTGAACAGGAGAAGAATAGGTAGCTCTTAGAATAAGTTAAATTTTTCAGTAATCTATTATATTGAATCATTAGATCAATTGACTAAGGATTAAAAGGATGCAATATCAGGAGTGTTGATATTGTAAAAGTTTAATCAAAACGAAGTTATTGTGAATGAGGGGGACCAAGCTAGTTCATTCTATATAATTGTTGAAGGCAAATGTGGAGTTTTTAACAAGGAAGACGTTTAGATTGCAACTCTGAATCCTAAGGATTCATTTGGTGAATCTGCATTGAAACACGACAATCAAATTAGAATGATGACTATCAAAGCCATTGAAAAAGATACAAAAGTGGTGGCTTTGGGAAAAGACATGATCACCTAGATTCTAGGTGATAAAGTGCAATATATCATCTATAAGAATATTTGTAAATGGGCATTGAATAGATCAAAATTATTTGGAAAAGTTCCTGGAAGCATTCAAGATAAACTACTAGAAGGGGTTATTTATAGAAAGTATATTCCAGGCTAAAAAATAATAAATAAAGGGGATAAAGTTGGATTCTTGTATATAGCTTTAGAAGGCAATGTACTGGATGAACAGAAAAAGGCTATCACTAATAATATTGTAAATGAAGATTCTTTATATGATGAAGTTGCTAACACCAAACATTTGTAATCCTTTACTATGGAAACAGAAGGACATGTGGCTGTGATTGATTATGACAAATATCGTAATGCACATGGAAGTGTTGAAAAACTATCAGAAAATGATTAAAGTAATGCTTAATCAAAAGAATTCTAACAATCCAATGATTTAGTCAAATAATTTTAACTAAAGGAGCTGATTTTCCTTAACAAGCTCGGATCTGGATAGTTTGGATCGGTGTATCTTTGCAAGAACAAAAACTTGGATACACTATTTGCACTCAAATATGTGACAAGAGCTCATATCCAATAATATGGGATACAAAAACATGTCCAATAGGAAAAAGCAGTATTGGAAATAATGAATCATCAATTCATACTTAAGTTTTATCGTTCATTTAAGGATGGAGAAAACATCTACTTTCTTACAGAGTATATTCCAGGTGAAGAGTTATTTGATGCAATCAGAGAAATAGGGTTGTTAGGTAAATATGATTCTCAATTTTACGCTGCGCAAATGATTCTTCAGATGGAATATTTACATACTGTCCATCAAATTGTATATAGAGATATTAAACCTGAAAATATTATGGTTGATCAACATGGTTATCTAAAATTAATTGATATGGGTACTGCTAAATGTCTTAAAAATGTTTGTAATTATTATTCATCTATTTCTTAGCTCCTCCCAAAACATTCACTATTATAGGAACTCCTCATTATATGGCTCCAGAAGTTATTTCTGGTAAGGGTTATGGATACTTTGCTGATTTGTGGAGTGTAGGATGCTGTCTCTATGAATTTATATGCGGGGGCTTACCTTTTGGAGAAGATCAAGATGATCCTTTTGAGATCTACAAAGAAATTGTTAAGAATCCCATTCATTATCCACAATATATGACTGATAAGACAGCCACGACAATCATTGAATAATTGATGAATAAGATTCCTGAATGTAGATTGGGAGGATCTTATTCCTCTCTCAAAAACAATTAATGGTTCTCAGACTTTGATTGGGTATTTATTAATCAATTATAATTGTTTAGAATAAGTTGATTTCATATCAACTCTAGCCTCCATTGATTCCAAAAAAAGAAAAATTAATGAATGAAACATAAATTTAGGAATAAATAAAAAAGAATATTTTGGTTATAGATTAGATCTAAAAAGATACTATGGGATCCAAAAAGGTCTTTGCATAACCAAAAGATACAGAATGGGATTCAGTATTTTGATTATAAATTCTATATAGAAAACATATTATGATCGTTATTCTTATTCCATGTTTATTATAATATAGCCAAATTATTTAATTAAGTAAGTTAAGCTTATATTATAAAAAGGTGATTATTTACTTCAATAAGATTGTGATACATTTAATCAATCTCGTAGAAGTAATGAGAGTCTAATCATTAAATAACATAAAATGGATTTGACATATAGATGAAATGAAGAGAGTAGTATTTTCTGACATTGACTAAAATAATAATTACTAATAAAATTATAATTTTACCGTATAAAAATTAATAATGAAAGTTCATCTATTTTTATAATAAAACATTAAATATATAATTTTTGTATATATTTATTTTTGATATTAAATATATGAAATAATAACCAGAACTAGAGATTCCTACTCTACAATAATAGGATAAATATTTGGAGAAGAAACGACAAGGACAGGGGTTGGATAAGAATTTCAAATTATTTAACGACTTTCTTAAATTACGAGCAGCAGACTTCTCAAAAGTTACTATCATGTTACTAGTTTCGTTTTTTCATTAAGCTTTGAGTTATATTGCTTAGTAAGGCTCATTATTATATTCTGATATAAGCACCTTGCAGATTTACACTATTCAACAGAGAGCACCTTGTTAAATCAAATTCTAAGTGCGTGTCAATATGTAGACATTCTCAGTTTATTACGGATTGACACTAAATTTTCGTATTTCCTATTTACGGTAGCACTAATCTTCACAATTGGTCTGACTCTCCTATATTTAATAATATTTATTTTGGGACAAGAGTACAAACCTAGAAAAAAGTTTATTGGGAAAGTATATAATTTATCATAATGTAATAGTTATTTGTGTTACTTTGTGATATGTATATTTGGTTAATGTTCTTTCCATGTATGGTAACTTGTTTTGAATTTTGTATTTGTAACTAAGAATAGGATTGTAATTTTGATGTAGTCAG
This sequence comes from Paramecium octaurelia, assembly GCA_905182995.1. Taxonomy (NCBI): domain Eukaryota; phylum Ciliophora; class Oligohymenophorea; order Peniculida; family Parameciidae; genus Paramecium; species Paramecium octaurelia. The sequence goes on from CAJJDP010000110.1 coordinate 152,650, forward strand.
AATCATCCTAACATTATTGGCTATTTTTGGATTAATATGTGGTTTACTTAATATAATAGTATTAACTGCCTTGTTTCATAACAATTGGGAAAATAAAAAGGATTGTTTTAATGGCGAAAATGTAATCTATTTAAGTAGTTATCAGTTCAGTCGCTTTATAATGGCATTCTTTGTAGTTTTTAGGTATAATCACTTATTATATTGAAGCACCAAAGTATACACTTTTCTATGGCTATGTATGATAGTTTCCTTTTTGCTTTATACGTTCTTTTTAGTAAACATACTAATCGGAAATGGTTTCTTAGCTTTTGGGACTAAATATACTAGAACATTATTCATCATAATGTTGATATTTTTGGTTAGCATAACCTTTTCAACTATAATTGATGAATTACACCGAAGTTAGAATTCTGATAAAAGTATTGAAAATTTCAGCGTTTACTTTGTATTCACTTTTACCTTTCTGTTGTTGGCAGTTGGATACAATTTGAGACATACTCAAAGTCTAACTATTTAGTTTGATATCCATTCTCTCACTCCTGATGCGTTATAAAAATAAATATATACAACTCTTGCCTTTTTAGAGGTTTCACTCAGTGACATTTCGATTGACACTTATTTTAAGGGAATTCTGTAGAGACATTTGGATTTCGAATGTCAACATCCTGAGATAAAAGGAGAAGCGAGATGTTTCTGTAAGAAGAAAAGAGTCTTTGATTCTAAGAAGCGAAAGGAAGTGAGAGTTGAAGAATGGTTTACGACGAAAGCTATAATAATGAAGTTCTTGATGAAGAGTTGGATAGAGACCTATCTTAGTAATAGACCTAATGATGTAGGTATTCAAATACTCTATGCAAGGTAGGATATTTGACTAAATTAGGTTTATGTTCAGTAAATTTCATAACCATCAGATTGCATTGCATATCCTATCAAATCTAGAAAAGCGATTCACTTTTGTATTGGATAGATACAAATCGTATTAATTAAAATGGAAAATAATAAAATTCATAAAACATAAGAATAGCGATAGTTATAAAGGGAAATTAGAGATTGAAAATGCATTATTCGTAGAAGAATAAATTGATTCAATAAAAAGCAATATCACAACCATTCTGAAGTAGAACTGTATATTCTGGAATAATCTTCAATAAACAACTATTGATATGAGTGAGATGGACAATCTGTTGAAGATGCAATTCAAAAAAATAGAAGAGACTAAACATTTATGGATAACAATTACTAATTATCTGGAGTATAAAAAGAAGTGGAAATTTTATTATGCTTGGTTCACTCTCTATATTTTGAATAAGAAAATTAAAAATAGAATACTTGATAACTTCTAAGGGTTCTAGGTAAATGAGAATGATATCTTCTCAGAAGAACTGCAAGAACATAATGTCGATGAAGATGTAAATAGTGTCAAATCTGGATTCTTGGATAATGAGAAAATAGATATAAAAAGCAGGAAAATCATATTTGATAAAAAAGCATGTATTATATAAGCAAGTGATGACATTCAATCGTCAATTCTTAAAGTCAATAAACAATTTACTCGTATATTTGGTTATTCTAGTGAAGAAGTAGTAAGGATGTAAGTATTATTGATAATTTAGGTTGCCAATAAATACTTTGATGCCTGATGTGTATAGTAAAGTGCACCCTCAGATACTCAATGATTACAAACAAACTGGTAAGAGTAACTCTCTCTATTCTCAAAGAAAGATTTATTGTCTGCATAAATCTGGAGTTATGTTTACTGCCTGGAAATTCCTAAAACTGTATGTTGATTTGAATGGCCAATCATAATTCGTTATTATGGTGAGACCAACTGATTTCGATAATGAGAAGAAACATGATTACATAATACTTAATAATGATTGGGAGATAAATGGAATGACTAACAATGTGCTCTCAGGACTTAATCTCGATCCTCGTTTGTTTAAGAAGGCCTCATCAGATTATATACTCTTCAATGTTCTTTTATTTGCACCAAAACTTATCCAATATTCAAGGATAGCTCCTTTGATAAACGAAGTAAGAGATCTGCCCATCTTTGGCATGATGAAAAATCCTAAGAAACCAGAGAAGAAGATTCATAATTAAAATGTCCTTGAAAATCAATTATCTAATTCTAGCAAACCCAAAATTAATGTAAATATGCTTGGCTCATCTTCACTCAAATAATCATTTGGGAAACCTATACAAGGCATGTATTCAGATCTCGATTTTGGATCCAAAGTGTTATTGCCTTAATAGTCCATTGATTAGTAGATACCTTAATAATTGGTGATCCAAAATGAAAGAGATAAATTCTTATAACATCAAATGAGTTCTATTAGTGATAAGAATGAATTTGAGGATTTCAATAAATAGATAGGTTAATTTGATAAGATCTAAAATCTCAATTAAGAAATGGAAAGAAGAGCTGAAGAGTAGATTAATCAATTCAAAGAATCATAATTCTAAAACAACTATTAGAAAATTTAAACTATGGGCAAATAAGATAAGGATGCTTACAGTGAGGATAATGCAAGCAGAGATGAAATGATTGAAAAAATCAAAGGAATTAAAATGTTAGAAGGCAAAATCAATGGCGGAGAATAAATTCAATTCAGAATGAAAATCCCAGAAAACATGGATAAAATAATTGAATATTATTCATCTTAAAAATCTAAAATGTACTAATTAAAAAAATAGCAAGATGAAGTATGATATCAATTATTACAATTATTTTAGCACGTTAAATAGGAAGAAATTATAGATCAAGGAAAGAAGAAAGATAAAGACAAGCTCTTTGTCAAATAAGGCACAAAACATATGGAATTTAGGAAAAAAGCTAGATTGATGTTCTAAAAGGCAGCAGAATTGAAGCGATGTTAAGATGATGTGTAAATATATTAATCATATGATATAGAAATTTCTATGAATTATTGGTTGAGATCTATTAGAAACTAATATAAGAACAAAAGTCTCGGACATTTAAAGTAAATTGTACTATTTAATTCATTAAAATTAAAGATGAAAGAGTTGGTATCATCAAGATTATATCAATAAATGAAATAATGAAGATTAAAAGAGTGGCCAGAGAAAGGGATGGGAATCGTAAGCAATCATTCTTTCTGAAGAACCTTTAACCTTCAAGAGATTTAGTAGCAAAAGCATCAAAATTATCTGCTACAAATATTTAAAGCCAATTTGAAAACTCAAAATTTGTATCTATGGCAAGTGAAAGCGATACTAAATAATAAGCAAGTCCTTTAGAAGTGAAAAATGGTTAAAAGAATCCTCTTCTTAAAGATAAATCTTGTAAGGGAACCTTAGGCTACCAGATGAATGTTCCAGTTTAAGAAATGGATGATGATAAGGATCTATTGATTGATAGTAAGGCCTTTAATAAGATGATTAATTGGGATACCTTTTAGTAGCAATTTAAGATGCAACAGGGAGCACTTAACTTTTCCCTTAATGCTGGAGATAATATATTCAGAAAAGAAGACAATAATAGACCTCGTAAATTCTTGATTAAGATTGCCTATCTAACTTGGTTTTTGAGAATAATGTTTGTTGCCATCATTACCTTAAATCTTTTAACTTACTTCCTCAAACCTTTCGTAGAATTCAATCCTATGATTTCTTAGGCTAATAGAATCTTGGCGTTATCGTAAATGCAAACAACTATGATTGAAACCTATGATACTCTCTTAGATCTATTAATATATTAAGATGAACCCGATTATAATGAAATGGGTATGTCAGACTAATTGGCCTATTACAATTATCAATTATCAAAGGTTCAGGAGAGTTACGATTATATTAAACTGCAAATTAAGGATCTAGATCAACTTCAGACCTTTCTTGACGATGATATTTTTTATTCTAGTGCCATCTCAGATGAATCTATTATTGGCTAAGCCAATACTACTCTTATTTTAGACAGCAAAGACTTCTTCACTAAATTCATTATGCTAGAACATCAAATATCTATGATGAATGCTTCTTCACTAGAGATCATGAGTCCCTCAGACCCACTTGTTAAATTTATTCGGCATGTGACTATACCATAATTATACAACCAACTAAATAATGCTGTTATGGATTTATAGACTATGGTGTTGGAGAAATCCAACTCCATTTCTGATTTTGTTATAGTAATTCTCAGCATCGAAGGTTCTCTATTAGCGAGTGGTTTTTTTGGATTGTTGATTATAATCTTTTGGATTAGTCAAACTTACAAGGCAGTTTTGAAAATCTTCATCCTTATATAAAAGAATGATTTGAATAAGATCGTCAAACAATAAAAGTTCATTGAACATCAATTTAAGTACATCATTGCAAAAGACCAAGAAATTGCTGGAGTGTAACCAAAAGGTGTTTATCAAAGAGTAAATTCAATCTCATCTAAACATAATTTTTAATTGCAATAGAACTTCCTCTTAATCAATGAGGAAGAGGAATAGAATATGAATAAGAAAAGAGAGAAAAATATCATTGATCGATAATGGCTAAAATCTTTGACTCTTAAATTATATGCAACATATGTCCTATTAGTGCTATTATAGGCAGGGACTTCCTTTGCCTTCTTCTTTTCACTAAAATAAGCAAGTAGCAATATAAGTCAACTGATTTAAATAGGCCAAGTTTCAATTTCGGACTTTTCAAATAATCAACTTCTATTAGTATCTGTTAAAGAGCGATACTACAATGAGGACAATTATGAATCGAACTATCTTCCATAAGTGAAGGCTTTACTCGAAATTTAAATTGAAAGTATCAAAAAAACCCCTTAAATTGATAATCCTGGGTGGGGTAACTACTATAATGGATTCCAAGCAATATATTTTGATAATCTTTGCGATTATCTTTTTAATCAATCTTGTAAATTAATTATATATTTCTTTAGAATTAACCACAACTGAATCGTCTGATTGTGAACAATTAGTGAATGGCAAATTAAAAGCTGGTATTGTGGCATTTAATTAATATTTTCTCTCAAATGTGCAAGACTATGTTCTATTAAATGCGGATAGATTTGGCTTTATCAATAGTAAAATAATTTGGAACCTTAATTCTTGTGTGGACTATGTCAAAACAGCCTTTAAATATTTGCTTACTGAATGGGCTCAAGTATAATATCATTATACATTTTACTAGGATTTAAATTAGCTCATCGATTCCAATATCACCTTAATTTTAGTTTTGCTTATAGTCATGCAGTTGTTATAATTAATCGTATTTTTGGCAATTGCTGAGATGTATTTGGTTGACCAACTCAATAAGGCATTTTCTTTTTATCGATTAGTTTATAAATCCTATATGCCAAATGATATCATTCAAAAGGAAAAAATCATTAGAGCCCAATTAATACGTTATAATATAATAAAGAAATGACTTTTATATATATATATTTACAATATTAAATTCTCTGAACTAGCAATAGAAGGATATTCATTACATTTTCAGTATAAAATAGATTGATTATTGTTTATATATCAAAATGACATTTAAATAGAGGGTCTTTCTAACCTCTATTAATGGGACTATTAGATTGATTATCCCATACATTTAAGTTGGCGTCCTTGATTCCATAAATCAACACGGCACTCCAATTATGAGTCTATTTGATTGGTTTCCAATTTGAATAAATGTTTTAATTCCTATAAGTCCAAGTCCAGATCTACTTCTACGATACTTTATTGAATATTGTCAAGTTCCTCCTAAGTATAATTTCCGTTCAATATGATTTTTATGTAATTAGACAGACGGTAATTATTTAAGAAATTGATAAGTTCGCTTTCTATTTTGACCATATCTAAATTTTCATATTAAATAATTTTGTAGACTTCATCTAAAGTTTTATAGGTTTCAATTTTATAATCAATAATAGAATCATTTTACTTTACAAGCATGGATTGACTTATATATTAGATCTAGTATTAAAAAATAACATGATACATGTTGTTTTTCTTCATCTATTAATTTATGTAAATTGGCAAAATGTGATATAACAGCCTCATCTTTACATAATTACTATATTTGGCCAAGTATGGCTAAGTATTCTGCTTTTAAAAACCTAAATTTTCTAACAATTCCTCCCAATAATTTGTGTTCCTATTTTACAAACAATTTATTTATAACGATCTTGGAATTTTTCACATTGTCATTTAGAGCTCCTTATAACCAAGGGTGACAAAACAATTGCTCATAGTCAATTCTTGTTATTTTATTTGAATCCAGCATTCTACTTAATAAGTCTTTTCCATCATCGGATAATTATAACACTGTATCATCAAAATTTATCTAATTCTATGGAAAAAAATACTTTAAAATTTTATAATTCTCTAACTAAATCCATTAAGCTCCTTACTTTAGAACTAAAATGATATTTACGATATATCATATAGTACAGTATAACACCTAAGGACCAAATATCACATTTATAATCATATTCCTCCTAACTTCATATTTGTAATTTAGTTACTTTAGAACTTCTGGAGCCATTGTTGCTGGTGTTCCACAATAAGAGGTTAAGACATCATTTTAATTGTAATACTTGGCAAATCCAAAGTCTGCAATCTTCACAACTTTATTTTCATCAATCAAAATGTTATCAATTTTTAAGTCTCTGTGAACTATTCCCTTTTAGTGTATGTATTTCATTCCTTTTAATATTTCAATAAATATAGGTTTGATTTCATCTTCCTCGAGTTTACTATTTTTAAGTAAATTATTTAAATCCCCATTCCTACAAAACTCAAAGACGCAATAAATCTCTAGATCTTCTCTAAATTCTTCTATCAAAGCCACTACATTTTCGTTCTAAATATTTTTATAAATGATACCCCATTATCATTCTTAATATTTTTATAAATTTGGATTTCTTATTCAAAATACTGCAGTTACTTCTGCGAACCATCTAATTCTATCGGAATTACTTTTATCGCAAATTATTAGTTTTTGCTGTTCTCAGCTAAATAAACTTTGGCGAATGAGCCTGACCCAATAACCTATAAGAATTTGTAATCCCTTTTCTACATAATAACCCTTTTCATAAAATTAATTGCAAATTATAATTTATATACTTATTTATTTCATTTTGGAGCCTGCTTAATTAATTCATTTAATGGAATGTTTTTCTTATTGAGTATCATTTGCAACACTCCTTCCTTGTTTCTATTTTTGAAGAATGGCAATTGGAGAGCTTCTTCAGCTGTCAATCTAGTTTTCGAATTCTTATCTAAAACTTTCTCAATAAATTCTTAGAATTATTTCGAGAATTTGATAGGCAATCGCGGCGGGTCATTAGCAGTGATCGAATACATGGCTTTCAATGGAGGCACTCTTAAATAAGGTGGTTCACCTTGGGCCAATTCAATTGCAATGATCCCCACACTCCAGATATCCACTTTTTCATCATAATCCTGTTTCAATATCAACTCAGGGGACATCCAAGCAGGAGTACCCACAACAGACTTGCGATGCTGTCTCTCTGCTGTCAATTGAGTTGCGAATCCAAAGTCAGCAATCTTGATTTCCCCTTTCTTATTCATCAGAATATTGTCACTTTTCAAATCTCTATGTATCTTTTTCTTTTTGTGCATGTAATTGAGACCTGATAGAATCTCCCCACATATGTAAGCAATTTCAGGTTCCTTCATTTATTTAAAGTTCTAATATATTATTTCAGTCAAACATCCACCATCCAAATATTCTACAACCATGAATAAACATGATTGATATATGTATGAGTCATAATATTTGACGATATTTTAATTTGCACACATTTTCATTAATGCTATTTCCACTTTGATTCTCTGCATGTCATTGCCTATTTTCATCACTCTTACTGCGACTTCATCACTTGTATTCCTATGTATTGCCTTATAGACCTTACACATGGCCCCCTTCCCCAATTATTCTGTAAATTTATACAATATGGATGGATCTTATTCTATGAATTTAATCTCCATCACTTGTTAAATGAATTCGTCATTTGTTGGCAAGGTCAACTTGGTTTGTCTATAGACTCCATCCTCGTAATTTGCGATGATTTATATCATCACTTATGGGTTTTACTCAATATCCGCTTTCTAGAGATCAGCTTTCTAGAGCTTTTCAATCCACTCAGGAGGGAGACCCTTGAGACCTAGTTGTGCTGTTGGATCTATTTCAATGTGAATTTTGTGTTGCAAATTAAAAGGTGCACTCATTATAGGTTCGTTGATCAAATCAAGAATTGCCTCTGGAAGTTCTGATGGCTAAACTGAACTAGGCAGATTCTTAGTCTCCACAGTTTTGTTTTTGTCTGAAATTAATTATGTGGAATTCAACCTATCTCGAGTTTGAGCCCATTCAAATCGGCCCATTCTTTAGGAACACCCAACAATTTCCCCGTTACAGGATCTCTAGTTATTTGTATATGACTTTAGAAATTCGAAATCTGACCATTAGGAGCATTTGAATTCTTTTCCTTAGAACTGTTCTATCCCATAATTCTATATTATAAAAATATATTAATTTGTGATATATAATCTGTTACTTTAACCAATAATACAATTGAGTTAGCTCACTTAATCTAAATGCATAATAGTGTGACTTCACCAATATCAGTCAAGAATTACAACAATGATTTTAAAGCATATCAGGACTAAGTTAATGGAAATACTGAATGCAGAATAAATCTAATTAAAGTATAGGAATTAATATTTTGCATCCTTTATGATAATAATAATATTTTTAAAATTTATAAAATATTTATCATAACTTTCTATTAGAAGTATGAGCATTTCAATTCATCTTAATACCAATTAATTATCTTACTTATTATGCCTTAAAAACATTTAAATTTATAACTGATTTATTTGAAATTAGTACAAATCCTCTATTGAGTACCACTCTGTTTGTCCTAATATACAAACCTTATCTCGTTCTAATACATATTAGAGTATATCTACCTATGATGTAATAAACCCCTTATCAATTTTACTATCATTATGCTTATGTATTGATTTATGGTTGAACTAAACAAAATTCTATTTGGATTTCAACTAAAAAAGTTTTGAGTAACTGAAAATTTACTGAAAAATCAAGGATTCATAATCTATTATATCTTTTATTTGATTTCATTCTTGCATATAAGTCCATAATTCCTCTTGTTTTCTAATACTTCTCCATATCCTGCATGATTCTTCAGATAATTTCCTATGTTAGTAGATTCTGTCATCTTATTATATATTTTTACAACCATAGAAATAGTTGTATTAGAGATTCCAATTTAAATTGATTAAAGAGTATTTTCTCTGCTTTTTGCTAATATAAATAAAAGATATTTAAACCACTTTGAGTAATCAGTAATATTTAATTATTAAATATTTTATATGTTACTTAAAATTTTTAATACATAATTCTTCTGAATAATGTGGATCCAAATAAGTTTCTCTTAGATATTTTTAATTTGATACAAACATATGTTCCTCATTTTAATTTAGAAATAGAACATGATGTTAATTGTCATTTAATCAAATTTTATAATAACTTTTTTATAGTAAAATTAAATTGATTTCATAATTCATACAATGATATTATAACTAGTTTTTTAACTTTAATTCATCACTTTTAATATATACTTATTCCAATCTTTAATAGCCAAACTAAGATTTTGTAAAGTCTCACTAAATTTTGAGAATAGTTTTAGAAGGATTGAACTTGGATCACTGATAACTTAATTTAATTCTTAAATTCAAATTAATTCAACTAATATTTAATGTTAAGATGCTTGTTAGGGATTTTGGTCTATTTCTTGAGTCTGAATGTTGACTCTATTGAAATTGCGGATTTTGTATAAAGTTGTGATTAATTTATAAAATTAAAAATAACCAAGAATGAGTACTTCAAGCCATATTTGTCTTATCTTCAGTTACGTCTATGACAAGATAAGCAAGATTCATCCTAACAACGTCGCAGAGAGTTTGCGTTCTATTGAAAATAACCTTTAACTAATTCTTGAATAGATGGATGAAGTGACTGAGAATCTTACCTATTCGAATTTAAGGATGTTATTTGATTACGCAAAGGGTTGTTAGCAATCACTTAATACTAGTTTTTTCTATAATTTAGAATACTCTGAGTTGATGTATAAAATCAACTAAAATTTACTTGAAATATTTTAACTTTTTGATACTGCTATTGATAGTAACTTTGTGGTGCCACAATCGACGATATGTATTACTAATGAATTAGGTAATATCATAACACATGAAGAAAATTTTTTTGAAGTTATGGGACATTCTACAGAAATGAATTTTGCTTAGCTTATCGATGTGTATGCCACTCCTAATTTCAATTTAGGTTAAGAGAACATCGACAACGCATAAGCAACATTTTATAAACTCAATTACCGAGCATTGGAACAAGTATTCACATCAGAAAATACAATTTTTTAAATTAAATAAAATGTTTCCTAACTGAGGGAATAGTTCTTCCAGAGATTCCAATTAAATATCACAATAGGAAATTTTGAATTCACTAAATATGATGATTAGAATTAATTTTTTTTTTATGATCCTCTGTATGCTATGAACGAAGAACATATCAAGAAGTTGCTAATAGTTTAATTTGTGGCACTAAATTATTAACAATCAACATAATTAGATGAATTCGTTCAGTCTGCTAAATTTGCTGATAGAATTGAAAAGTTTTATCAGAAATTAATAAGTGCAGTATAAGACGAATGATTATTATTAATTCAAAATTTATTTTTTAAATTAAATTATTGAGTCATTATCATTCATCTAGTACATATATATATATAAATAATTAAATCTGATATCAAATAAAACATAATTCAGTTTTTCAATATCTTAAGTAAAATTGACTAATATCTAAATCTAATAATTGTAAAACCAAGGTTGAATTCTTAATTATAAAATCAATAACAGGTTCATTAACTATATTTATTTAGCATATTAAATAATATAGAATAGATTGCCAAAATTTATTTTGATCTTGTGGTAAATTGAAAAGTAAAAATGAAATAGGAATTTTAATTTTAATTTTGATTAATAATTTAAACTAAGAATTTTTGAATGTGAAGAATGATATTTTTGAAATAGATCATAAGATAATAACCTGTTTATTGATTTTGCTTAAATATAACAAAAGGATCTGTGGACAAAGCCAAATACCTCTTTTAATAATAAATAACAAAACTGTTTTAAGAATGACAATTATTTATAACAGAGTACAAATAATATTTTAAGAATAATCAATCATTATTTAATAAATCTTTATACTCTGCGTATCTTAGTGATTACAAAACATTTGATTGAATAAGGGGATGTGTGTGGCTTTTTATGTTTTTTAAGAACATCAATTGCATAACTTTATTATCTGATGATAACTTGATCATAATTGTTATGTGGGTAGTAGATCTTATAGGATTTCATTTTTTCAAATTTGTTAAAAATGACATCATTTATAAAATATCCTTGATTCTAAAATTTTATGTACAATTACATCAGGAGAAGTAATGGCTTAGAATTAGGATAACTAAGCTAAATTACTCTATTTAGTTCCAGTTCTTTGACTCTTTTATACTTTCTTGTTCTCATCTGATTGGGTATTGGCACTGTTGGACTTTTTGCCATTCTCCTTTGTTTGACTAGACAAGCCCTATGATTTATTTTATCTTGAATTGGAAGATGGATTATTAGAGACATCTTTAGAATATGAGTTTGTATAGGTATGGGATCTATTAGTAGGTTAGCGTTGTGATAATTTCAAATTGGCATAAGAGTACTGCTATTGAATATAGTCTTGTTTAATCATGTCCTGTTTATTAGCTGTCTAAGGTAGACCTTCCTTTTAAAATTGGAATGTCAATTTGTTTGGACCACTCCTATTAGTAGTTGATAAGAACAGTTATTTTTAATTAATGATTTCATTCTTCTACCCCTCTTGCAATTGCATTAGAATTTCCTTTTCATCCTTATCCAGAGTTGAATAATTCTGACTTTAAGGATTGCCAACAAATCCAGCAGTTCGATGAGATGTCTTATTTGAGTTGTGACGTAATCGCCTTATTGATTAATCCAAAGCGGGAGGGGTTACTTCTTCGTATTACTCTTGTTCATAGTTTAATTATTCCAAACTGTCGACATTGACATTACTATTAGAGATCTATTGATCTTGACTGGGTTTTTGAAATGGCATTGAATTGCTTACATAACTAACAGAATAAGTTTAATCTAATTGAATAAGGAGACATACTTTCAGAGTAAGGCAATTGCGATGCTTCAGGAAGTTCTTCAGACAGAATTTCTTGGGTTTGTTTATTGATCACTTATTTGGCTTTGTCTTGATTCTGAGTGAGATTTTTCATAGTTAAATATTTCTTGTTCTTTCTTCTATAAGGTTGCCGAATTTATTTTAAAGTATATAAGTATTTCTCAATAACATTTTGTCTTTATGGGAAGTATTAGATGTGTTTACATTCAATAATATAATGTCCTTTGATTTTACAATAGTAGCAATCGAATAGATGCTAATTGTAATTTGAATTATCCTTCATCATGCAGAAAATCTCATTGTCTTAGGGATAATTGGAGATGATGTCTAAGAAGTCTGATCTTTTGAGTTTCATGAGAGTGGTGACTCCGCAACTGTATATGCTGATGTTTGATGGCACTCCCGAGATGAAAGAGTACTATCCAAAGGCCTATCCTTCCTGTAAGCGAGTGACCGACCTTTTATTATTGGCAAGAGACGATCCTTAGAATTGCACTTTGACTTCTCCTTTGAGTATGTAATACAATCCCAAATCCTCAATTTAGTGTTCCTAATTCATATACTAATTATTTACTATGATGATATTGTCCTCGGGATTGAAAGTCACTTACTCAATGGCATACAACAATTGTTATTTGAATTGAGGTGAGAATTTATTCATGAGTTCTATTTTATCAATCATTCTCGTTCTCAAAGATAGATCAATCTCATCCTACAAGGCAGGACTCAACTTCTTAGTTAATTGATCTTTCGTTCTCCCTATATCTTCCTATACAATAATTTAAAGTGATACATCAATTCTAAACTCTAAATACGAATAACATCTCCTCAAGAGATCGTAATCTTTGCATTTCTCCTTCAACAACTCCACGAATCCTTTCAACAGTTTTTGTTTCTCTTCTTGAATCTCCAATTCAGGTTTGATCCAAACAAAGAGGAGTATGAATGTGTAGACATAGCATAGATAAGAGATCAACATAAAGGCTGAAACGATGATAGAATTCTATTCTGTGATCTCCAGAGCTCATATTAAATTATGAAATGTTACAATTAATTGAATTCTAAGTAATCAGCGAGATCGAATACGTTATGTAAAATCCTAGAGAGTATTCCTCATCATTGAACACTCTTATTATACTAATAAATATACTTTTCAAAAAGCAAGTGCACAATACTATGAATGAAATCCATAATTATACAATGAATATTATATAATGAGTCGATTTGTAGACGTTTTCAAACGTTTCCCAAGTTCTAATCAAATCTGAAACAATCAACAACGATGTCAGGATTATCAAAATCACATCCTTATCGAATTCAAGAAATACAATGGCTACCATCACTAACATTCGAAATGTATCTAAATATATTTTATTCCAGTCCTTGAAATTGCCGATCAATTTTCCTCGAATGATTTTGTATGGCCCTCTTAAATAATACAGATCCTATATCAGAGTCAACATCTTAATCCCGAACACTATTAACTGAACAATCCTAGGTCCCTCAAATAGATTTATTAAAGGTATTAAAGTAATTGAAAGTAAATTAGAAATTATAACCGATAAAAACACATACATTGTGAAATAGTAATATCTCAATGGGGAAACTAAAAGTATTCAAATTCAATACCATCATGTTATTCTTATGTTACCAGTGGATCATTGTATTTCGAATAGTGAATAGAGTTCAACAACTTTTATTTTATCTCATTTACGATGATCCTTACTCTCCCATGCGTAAGCTTTCTATTGTGATCAGATAGTAAATGGGATTAAAAATGAGATTAGGAAGAAATGTACGAACTGTCATTGGATATCAAAACTAATTTCTTTGATTCTGATTTTTGATGCAATTAGTCCGAACTCTTGTGAGAAGCTATGTTGGTTATTGTGGGAACCTTATAATCGTCGCTACTCTAGATGTCTATTGGTTGTTAAGGACAAGTCTGTACAAAGACAGGTTTCATCTAACAAATCTAGGACAAAGAAGAGTGTTCCTCCTCTTCCTGAATGGATTCACTATTCTTGTACTGTAGAGTCTGGCTAATCCTGTGTTTGGGGTTGTAATCAACAACTTCTGGGTCTTTTATTTGCTAGAGTAACTATTTTCTAATTAACATTTAATAAAAATAGTACTCATGCAATAATTGTCTCTCAACAACATCCCTCAAAATCTATTCCCCTTGCCTATTGTTAAATCCCACTATGAGATCCAGCATCTCCAAGAACTCAGGAATGAACAAGAAAATCAAATTTTGCAAGATCACTCCAAATTACTCAAAGAAAAAACTCCCAATCGCAGAGATTACTCCATCTTACAGAAGAATAAAAGACAATCCACAGTTCCTCACGATATCAAAAACAGCGTTCGAAAGATTTCTGAATACCAGAGTCATTCATAAGATCAAATACTCAATTCTCAACATTCAATTCATAACAACACAATTGATTGCTCTATTAATTATAAATAACTAAATAAGCATATAATAACTGAGTAACAATTCCAAATAAAATAAAATCAAATCTAACAAATGATCAGAGAAAAACTCTACACCTCCTATTGCAATTCCATGAAAAAGCATTCCAAATTAAACGGCATCTTATTGTAAAAAATTAGTTAATTGGCCCCCTTCATATCCCAAGATAAAAATATGCATCAACCCCAAGTCAAAAGAATGAATCAATTTATGAAATTTAGATCCCAGTCAATCCCTCTAAATCCAAACATTGAATCCGTCTAAAATAGTGTCTAAAGAATACAATCCTTACCCAGAAATCAAGAATACACTCGATAGAGAACCGCAAACAAGCAAATTACTCAAAGTCAGGTCATCTATCAAAATAGGGATGCCGACAGAATCATTCGAAAATTAAACAGAAAAACTCAAAGGCTATTAAAAGAATCATATCCTGAAATTGATCCAACTCCTATTGTGGATTATCAAAAGCAAATCCTCAGCAGAATCGAACTCAGAAACTCAACCAAAAAGAAACTAATAGACAGCTTCTAAGAAATTATTGATAAATATTGAAAATATTAAACATTTATTCTATTAATTTAATATATGCTTATTTCTGAGATCCTTAGTATCCTATCTTTAATTCACATATCAAACAGGAAATAAGAATTATTTAATAGAATTGGTCAGCATAAATGAACTATTTATCAATTAATAGATTTAAGTAAAATTATTCATTTTTAACCCATGTTCATATTAATTAAACACTTAATTTGCAATTTAGCTCTTAAATGTAGATCATAATTTATTAATAATTCGTGTTTCAATAATATTGAAATGTATAATAATCGCATATTATGAAAAAAGTTCTAAAAATATATATAAATTAATTAATAAGAGAAAATTCTCAGTATTTAATCATTAATTATTTTTTATTTTAATTCAGTTATGATTCGTATTATTATACACTCTGTAATTTAAGGAATTCGCCATTTCTACGATTTAGGTCAGAATCCTCACATCTATTTCTCATGATATCTTATAATAAATTTACATAGATTTTAGAATTTTCAACTGTTAAATAAGTTTAATACCATTACTCTTTAATTTCAATAAATGATAAGATTTTGCAAACTATTCTAAATTTAATCAACCAATAATAATGATTAATACTTAAGAAATTACATTATATTTATAATTTAATGGAAAGTACTTAGTATTGGTATATTTTATAGATTTCATTTATAAAAATGTTGATCATTAATAAATGCTTTCATTAATATTAAATATATGTTTATATATGAATAAATGCAAAATAAAGCAAATTATTCAATAATGTAATCTGATTATCAATTTTTTTGTGTATTTTCATTAATAAAAATAACCCCTCGAATTATAAATGAGCTAAGAGAAAATTAGAAGATATAAGTTAAATGTGTTTTAAGTACAGAAAAACAAAGTGAAATCTGAAGATAGGGTTATTGTAAACACATCGACAAATTTCAAAGCACTCTCTCCATAGCAATCTCCTAAAATTAAATAAATTGTCAATCGTACCCAATTAGAGCTCGAAAGATCGAAATCCTCGCATCGAATGGAAAATATAATAATACAAATCAAAAAGAATGTACCCAAGAATAATATCAACATACCAAATACCAGTAAAGACTTCTTTAAGGAGAGTACTTTCTCAATTGAAGAAAAGAAGCAAGAGATTAATGTGCAGTTCTTGAGATAATGTAAGGCCAATAACGCTAGAGCTTGTCTCTAATTATTAGAACCTACTATTGTTCATTAAGTTTGTAAGTTGATGGGATTAATTTTATAGTAAACATTTCGCCCTTGATACCAATAAGTGCAGATTTAAAGGCCAACATCAATTGTTAGGATGGCAATCTAAATTCTGCTTTACATATAGCTGTGAAAAATGGGAATATTTAATTAGTTCAAGCATTAATTTACAAATAAATTAACTTGGAGATCGAAAATTCAGAAAAGATGACTTCATTAATACTGGCTAGTTATCAGTAAAATAATATATTTTAATTTTAAAAAGTGGAAATGTGGAGTTATTTTAGATCTTAATTATTGCAGGAGCCCAAGTTAATCATTAAGACATTTATGGTAACACATCACTACATTATGCATGTAAATTCAACAACAAAGAAATTGTAGCCATTATACTTAAACTCCGAAATCTCATATTTAAGCCAAATCAAGATCAGAAGTATCCTGACTATTATGTTCATGATACTGAGATATTGTAATTATTTACTTAATTTCAATTGGAACATTCAAAATAAAGTAAAATAACTCACAATTAAATTTAGAATAAAAAACAAAAGAGATCAAGATACAGAATATATAAATGGAAGACTAGTGTCGATCAAATCAATTTTAGACTAATAAATGTAAATTGCTAAACTGTCCTCTACACAATTTGTCTCCTGATACAAAGCAAAGAGTTCTTCAACTTAGCAAAAATATTAAGTAAGAGAAAAAAGGAATTATCAATACTCCTTCTACTATAGATTCGATGAAGTAGTCCAAAAAAGAAGAAAAAGTCTATCCCCAACAGTTTCGTGTATTGGGTTTGATAGGTAAAGGTAGCTTCGGAAAGGTGTATCTGGTTCAAAAGAACAAAAAGTATTATGCAATGAAGGTACTTCTTAAGAATATGATCTTCGGTAATAAATCAATTATATGGAAGAACAAAACATTTGTAGATATGCAATAACTGAAAGAAATGTCTTATCTGTGACATCCCACCCATTCATAGTGAAATTAAGATATGCATTTCAGACAGGGGACAAATTATTTATGATTTTGGATTATTGTCCTGGTGGAGATCTGGGGATGGTTCTTAATAAAATTAAAAGGTTTCCTGAGGAACTTGTAAAACTGTATGCTTGTGAAATAATTTTGGCTTTGGAGGATCTTCATAAAAGAAACATTATATTTCGTGACTTAAAACCTGACAATATCTTACTCGATGCAGAAGGACATGTGTTGTTAACTGATTTTGGATTGTCTAAGGAGGGAATTCCTTTATCAAATCAAGGAGCAAAATCCTTTTGTGGTTCTGTAGCCTATTTGGCTCCGGAAATGATTAGGAGATAGGATCATGGAAAAGCTGTGGACTGGTATTTACTAGGAGTGGTAATGTATGAGTTGCTGACAGGGTTGCCACCTTATTATACGAATGATAGAGAGGCGTTATTCTATAATATAGAAAATGCCAGTCTAAAAATACCTTAATTCATTTCAATTGAATGCAGAAACTTACTAAGATCAGTAAAAGTTTGTTGAATACTTTAGTTGTTGGAGAGAAATCCAGCTCGACGTTTGGGATCAGGCTAGGGAGACTCTATGGAAATAAGAAGTCATCCTTATTTTGTGGATATAGATTGGGAAGGAGTTTTGAAGAGACAACTTCAAATGCCAAAACCAGATTACAGTCTGAAGTTAAAACCAATCGGAGAGTAGAATATTTTTGATTTGCAAAGCTCAGTGGAATTTGAGTAATCGAATGTGAATGGATGGTCTTATGTTCAAACAGAATGAAATGCATTTGATTCTATTGATTAACTAAATAATTCAATATTATGATGGCTGTTTATCAGATTTGGCACCAAAGAATTTGAGACACAATTACTCAATGTCTTCCAATGTCACTCTGCCTGTTCCCTTTCCTATGGTTATTAATTATAATAGATACTATCCAAGATTCTGGAATATGAAGCGATATCTGTGGGTGTCGGATTGAATCCTTTATTCATGGCTCTGTAACAATCACTTAACATATATCCAACTTCAAAAGAATCAATATTTCCATCAGAGTTGCCATCATACAGAGCAAGAATTCTCTGAGCCAATTGTTTGCATTACTCTGGGTCCAAAACTCCTCCGAAATTTACAGCATCTGTGATTTGGTAATGTGAATATTTGATTTACTTATTTGGGTCCATGAAAAACTGTTAATTAATTATTGCTTATAAATACTCAAATTCAAATAGTTTAGTATGGAATTCAATCATTATGTTTAGGTATATATTTTTCGACCATCTCCTTCTGCCAATATAACACATTGTTCACCACGTTTATTGGAATATCATACACTTCAGGCAATCCTTCATGTAGTTCTGTCTTCTTGAGATTGTGGAGTCTTGTATATTTGTCTAGGATGATCCCATTCATTCCATACCTTCGACATTTTCATATGAATCCAATTTGTTGCATAAACAGTAATTCAGAGCTGCATAGCCAGTTATCACTGTAAAAATAGTGGCAACAAAGAAACTCGGAATTGCCAAGGCCCAATACTTCTAAGGGAAATAATGAATTCCCAATGACTTTTGATTAGCAATAAGGTTAAAAATACATAAAATGCTGATTCTGGTAGGAATACCCATGCCAAATAAACTACAAATACTATGTAGGAGGAGATCCATCCAATGAATCCGTATATTTCGATGCTTTTCATAATATAAACAAAATTAATATAAATGAATCAGAGTAATTTAAACAGTATTTATTTATTTTGTATTCTTTTTTTAATCTCGCAAGGCATGAGCCTATCGATTTTCTCCAATATATATTCCTTATCTAAATGCTTTATTTTTTTTACGCCATTTATTTTTATGTTATTATTTTTAATCCTTACGTAATGGTTCCCTAATATTTTATGAATTTTTATTATTTTTTTCTCTTCCTCGCAATTCAAAAATTAACCATTAAAACGTAATCGTCGATCTGCTATTTGTTTTCTACACTCATAGAGAGTTCTATTCATCCACATCCTCTTTTTTGCTCTATACCTTTGCAAACATTCTTTGCGAATAAAATTTTTATCAATTAATTTTTCTTGACCTTGAGATATTACAACTACGCTGTCTAATTTAGATTCTTAAACAGTTGATTAGGTTTCATTTTAAATGAGAAAATTATTAAGAACATTCATTTTCTGCAAAAGTAATTACTACTATTGTAATACTAAATTTAATACAGACTAGTTCCCTAAGAATTTTATTAACTCGTTTTTCAGCTCCAAACTGATCTATCCTAAATCATCAACGAATTGAGGATAGTTGTATAGATATTGCATTTGTTTTTCTAATTAATGTATTAGAAAAAACTAGGATTATTCGATCATTTTGAATCCCAAAAACAATGTTCTCAGAATAAAATGCAATGGACCCCCTTTACTTTTAATTAAATTATTTTTATACTATCTTATTCTCAATTATATTAGCCATAATGATGAGACCTTCATTTTATATATAAAAATATATATTCATTATTCAATTTCTCTCTTATGGCCACATCCCCCACAATACTTGTGTCCCAATTGCATCTTGTTCCCACATTAAGTGCAAAATTTTAATTGACTTTTCAACTGAATATCAGTCTCCTTTAGTATCTTTTTCATCTAAGGCTATTAACCGATAATGGCTGGCAAAACAGGCTCCAATTTTTTTGGTTTCGGCAAATTCGCCTTATTTTTAAACTTCAATTCTTGGGTTGATATTATTAATATTTACTAAATGATTCCTTGCTCATCAATTTCTCACAAATTGGAACGTGACGAAGAGCAGCCTTCGGATTAAATTTACGCAAACAATGCGGACACTCAGTATCTGACAAAGCAGTCGCCCTTGTTTAACAATCCATGAATCCTAACATATTCACTCACTTGTCATACCGAATCCTGTATAGATTGCTTTCTTCAGTTCTGGAAGTTGTCTCTTCTAAACCTCAGCTGTTTTCATCAAACTCTAAGCACGAAAGGATTGCTTAGTTTGATCAATATTCTCATTCTAATTGGTCGTCGATGCTGTGCTTAACTATGTAGTTCTTTTCAGTTCTTATTGCTACTTTTTTTTGGGAGGCTTGGGCTTAGCCTTGATTTCCTTGCACTTCGGAATATGTCTCTCAGCGACATCTTCAAATACTTCTTTGAATTGTTACATCTGTCAAAACTACGCTAACAATGTTCACAAAACACATAATGTGAATTCTCTGCTAATTCTGGAGTCTTTACGGTTCTCTCCTCACCACCTTCATTTTGAACCTCATTAATTCATTCAATGTACTACCTCTTTTTCCTTTTTATTGCAATGAATCATTTCTTAGAATTACTTATGTTATTCTCTCCAATTATTAACTGTTTTATTTTTCACTTGTTTCTCCTTAGCTTCCAACATCTACTAAAGTTCAGCTTTCTTTTATTATTTACGTTTTATTAGCTTATCCCTTTCCTTTTATTTTTATTAAGCCTTCTCGCACACCTACCTATGCTTTTCAATCCTCTCCGTATGAAATTTTCGGGAACAAATCTCACATTGCTCCAATTCCCCTTCTCCACCCCCTTACTGCTCCTATTCCAAGTTCATAAATTCATTATTCTCGTCTAAACACTCTGAATGCTCAAATTATTCCTCATCATATTCATCCATTAATTATTATATAATACTTTATATATCCTATAAAACTAATAAAAATAAATAATTCATATATTTTTGATACCTCCCAATTAGTTACCCCCCCCTCATTCCTTTCATCACAGAAATTCAAACTTACCGTAAGTCTTAATTCTCTATATTTTTATTAATTTTAAGTTAAAATCTATATGTTTTCTCGATAAACAGACATTATAAATTTCGAATTAGATTATAATAACTATTTCAGAGAATTTTGTAAAAATTATATTTTATAATTTGTTTACTACTTAACTTTTGGAATAATGTCAATGAAGAAATCAAATTTTTCAAGCTATCAAAAAATTTAATCAGAAAATAGGTATATCCAATTATGCTATCAAAGGTAGTCCGTGTCTAAATTAATCAGAGTCTCAAGCATGACCAATTTATCCAACACCAGTAAATGTTGATACTATGAACATTAGGCACGGTAGTCAAATTTTCCATTAAAGAATTACTCGAAAAACAAAAGAAAGGGGAAATCACAAAGCTCTCCCAATAAAAAGAAAATTTCATCTCCAAAATAGCTCCAATCAAAATGCAGACCTAAAACTCCAAAAATAGTTCTCCCCGTTTTAGGATTAAGCTACTCTCAAGCCCTCTAAGCACTAATCGAACCACCTTATCTAAATCATCCTAAGTTTCCCCTCTAAGACAAAACAGGACTCTAGTACCTAAGGACTTCATTTGCTTATCATAGCCCCAAATACAAATCAGCTAAATAGAAAAGTTAGAGGAATTTGTGTCCATTTCCAATAACTCTCCAACAAGAATTGATAACTTGGAGGACTATTCACCTACTATCAGAACCAAAAATATTGAAATCGAACAAGAAAAAATATTAAAGGAAGATATTAAACCTCCTAAGAAAACCAAAAAAGAATTAAAAGGCTGTTTATTAAGAGCCTTGAGAAAACTCAAAGAAATGAATATAAATACAAAAATGATGCTTCAAAAATAAATCTTCTCAAAGAAACCATATCAAAAACCAAATTCGTAAGAGTTCATCCACGCTGTCAAATTAAATCAATTAGATAAGGTAAAATAATACATTGAGAAGAACAAATATATTATTTTTGATTTTGATTACTTTAATATGACAGCTCTACATTGGTCAAGTAAAAAGGGATTATATGAAATGACAGAATTCCTAATTAAAAATCATGCGGATGTTGATGCTATTGATATTTTGAATAGAACTCCTCTCTATTTGGCAATTCAAGAAAATAATATTCCTATAATAGAAGTAGGGCTATCTAATAATTTAATTTTAGTTATTATTAAGAAATAAAGCATATCCATGGTCAACATCCGTAACTGATTTAAGCGAAGCTGTTGGAAACAATAGAAGAATTAGAAAAATATTAACTTAAATTCGAAGAGTAACATTATATCATTATTTGTTAGGTTGATATAATAAACATGTGGGGAGAAAAAAAGCGTAAGGAAGAATTGTTTTGAATTATTAATATTGTATTAACATCTTATAAATTTCGGATTGAACATAAAGATTATTCTTTACCTATTTTATTCATCTAATCTTGTGAGATTTTCTCTTAGGAGGTCCTTATGAGTCAAAGCAATAAAAGAATATGAAATTAAATAATATAGGAGATAATATTTCTAACAGAAAAACATGAAGATTAGTCCCAATAAATTCTTTTCTTCAGAGTATGAAATCTAATATTAAAATGTCAATTTTTACAATAAAGTTATCTTCGAATTCACATTACCAAAATATTGATAGGATTTTTGGCACACCAACTCAAACATTTATAAAATGCTTCCATTTGTTATAATTCTTCCTATGACTTTTATTAAAGAACTTATGGATTAAAGCGCGTAAAATTTACTGACTAAGAGAAATAAGCTTTAAATTTACCATAATATTATCTGTAGCCGAATAATTTATGACATATATCTCTAAATCTTAAGAGGCTTTATCTTAAAATAACATTTACAATCTTCTTTAAAAAGTATTTAACTTCCTCAAATTATTGAGACGATATAGCATATGAATGAAAAAAAAGAAATTTTTGAATAGTAAGCAATAGTTGTGTAAGTTGAGGAAAAACAAAAATAAAGTACGGTTACAGTTACATGAATTAAAAGCCGTCAAGAAACTATTGGTATATTCTCAAGTCCATTATTCAAAAATTGTAAAAACATCTGCAACAACCTCTAACACTAATGAATAGAAAAAAAAGAAAATCGGCAGAGCCCACCCCATTTTTTATTTTTGAACTTATAAATTTCTAATATTTCTGATTTAGGATTAGTAGATTTTAAACTGCATGTTTGAACCAAAAAGGATATATACTTAATATTTATATAGCCACTATCGTTAAAACAATTCTTTCTCCAATATTATTGATATCTTAAACAATATTTTTATAGTTTTGTTGAAAGAATCATAATTTTTTTTAGTTTGGAAAATTAATTTAATTTTGATTAAAGAGGTGCCACCGCTTTTTTCATAAATTTTTGGTTAAATATTCTTAAAATTTGTTAACTAGCAGCTCATTTAATTTCACTGCAAAATCAATAATTTTCAGAGATTAAAACAAAAAATCTTGATCAGTTTGAAATTTCTTACAAGCAAATAATAATAAAAATATATTATAATAAATATTTATGAGTAATTGTTAGGAACATGTGCAAAATCAAATTAGTATTATATGCGTAAATCCACATATATGTCAACAAAATAGAAAACTTTGCGTAGAATGTTTAGAACAACACCACTATGAACCCTAATATTCTATTCTTCTAAAAAAATTTTCAGAAATTGTTCAACAGAAATTCGTAGGTTTCGTACCTTTAGATTAGTCAATAAAAAAAAAGATATAAGCTGATTTCGATTTAATTTTTGAAAAGTTGGAAAAAAGAATAAAAACAATATAGAATGAATTGGATTAGAAATTGCATAATAGCTTCAAAATAATAGAACTAAAGGATTAATTGTATCTTAAATTGAGAGACTCAGATGTCTTGGATTTAACTAATACCGAATTGAACTAAATAGTTGAAATAATTTAAGACAAAGAGGCAATTCCAAAATGGTAGAAATTAAAAAGTTCACTTTCTAAAACCATAATTGAGGCCATCAGTAAAAGTGAAGAATCAATAAATTCTTTGAAATCATAAATATAGGAATTTTAGTAAGATAGACAATAAGAATATAACTGTTTAACTTTCGATTCTCTCAGCGATAGTATCGTCAAAAAGAAAATCAAAATCAAATATTCTAAAGACCAAATAGAGTATCTGATGGACGGTTAAATAATAAGGAGGTAATAATTTGAATTCTAGCAGGTAAAAGTGATAAAATTTAAAATATCTAACAGAACCCCGATATGCTTCAAAATTTAGAAAAAATTTGCCATCTTTAATGGATTGGCTAATATAAATAAAAAAATTAAAAGTAAGGAAAATGGATTGCAAATTGGAACGGAGAGAATCTGTCTAATGTAGGCGGTTTGTACCAAAATGATGGAAAAAAAACAGGATAATGGACGGAATTGAGCAAAAATTTTTGTAGGTTATTGAGATATTTATATATTTTAGCAAAAGTTAAATTTATGAGATTGGATAATATAACGATAACTAGAGAGTAGGTATTTGGAAGCAAGTTAATGATTTTTAAGAATTGTAATCAATTATTATTAATGAAATAGAGGGAGTGGCGAATACAATGAAAAGGGTGAAAAAAATGGTAATTGGAGAGAAGTTTCGGATGGATTTTGGGATTAAGCTTAAGTGATTTATGAGGGTAAATATTTAAATGGTGTTAAAATTGGTTGTTGGAATATTTATTCAACAAATGATAAATTAATTTAGATGTATTAATAAAATATAACATGTGTTAGTGGAGGTGGATCATATGAAGAAATAAGCAGTGGCAAAAAGATTGGAAATTGGATTGAGATTTCTGAAAGATTTTATAATTAACCTCAAGTAATTTACAAAGGTTAGTATGAAAACGGAAAAAAAAAAGGTAGATGGGATATTTTTTATGAAAATCAAAGGATGTAGCAATTCATATATTATTATTATTCTATAGTGGTGGCGGATAGT
The DNA here is from genome assembly GCA_905182995.1 of Paramecium octaurelia. NCBI lineage: Eukaryota > Ciliophora > Oligohymenophorea > Peniculida > Parameciidae > Paramecium > Paramecium octaurelia. The sequence goes on from CAJJDP010000110.1 coordinate 177,946, forward strand.
ATGATGAAGAATTTAATGGCAATAAAATTGGTTATTGGGAGGAGCTGTCTGATAACATCGCTAAATCCTCTTAAATAACCTACAGAGGAAAATATAGATAAGGGAAAAAGGTTGGGGAATGGTAGATTATTTTGCAGTAATAAAATCAACAGATGTAAAATAATTTTATAAAGTGTTTATATAAAGTGGAGGAGGATTCTATGACGAAAACGGTAATGGGAGCAAATTGGGCAAATGGGTGGAGCCTTCTGACAGATTTTAAGTAAATTCATAAGTAACATATGTTGGAGAATATAAAAACAGAGTAAAAGTTGGGGAATGGAATGTTTGGTCTGAATTGGATGGATAGAACTAAAGGATGTAAATTCATTTTATAACTTATTAATATTTAGAGGAGGAGGAAGATATGATGAAAAGGGAACTAAGGTGGGCAATTGGATTGAGCTATTTGATGGTTTTTATCAAGATTTATAAGTAACATATAAAGGAAATTATTAAAATGGAGAAAAAATTGGGCGATGGGATATTTGGTAAAAATAGCATGGAAAGTAACAAAAGATGTAAATTAATTACGCAAAAGTTTATATTTAGCGGAGGAGGATCATACGACAAAAAAGGGAGTGGGATTAAATTGGGTCATTGGATTGAGCTTTCTGATAATTTTGATAAGCTACACTAGGTAACTTATAAGGGAGATTATAACAACGGTAAAAAAGTTGGGTATTGGGAAGCTTGGCATGATGCAATCTAGATGTATTATATATATGTATATACTAGTGGAGAGGGAGAATATGATGAAGATTCTATGAAGGTAGGTTCTTGGATAGAAATTTCTGATAAATTTAATAATGAAATTTAAGTAGTATATAAGGGCGCATATGAGAGAGGAAACAAGATTAATAGATGGGATACTTTGAATTTTAGAAACGTGATGTATAAAATATATAAAATTTACTTAAGTGCTGGTGGATAATATGATAGTCAAGGATATGGAATCAAGATTGGTGAATGGGTAGAAGCAATAAATGACTATTCAATTTATTACAAAGGATCTTATTTAGATGGAAAAAAGTTTGGTTCTTGGGAGGTATTTGCAATAGGTTACAACCAAGAGAAACAGTCCTTATAAAAAATAGATGAATAATATTTTTGATAATTGAATAATCTTAATATGCATTTTTAAGTAAGCTGTTTGATTTAATGATATGATTTTAAGTTTAGATCTCCAAATCTTAGTATTATTTACATTTTATACTTCTAGTTTCAAGTTAACTATCATTTAATTTAGTTCATACTTTAATCCTGTTTATCATGTAAAATTTATGGATTTAAATATTTGTAAAATTTCAATTATCAAATATTATAAAAAAACGTGAGTTATTCATTTAAATTTAAAAGGAAAAGAGTAATAAATCGTTTTCCTTTTTGAATTATTACTAGCTTCCTTTCTTCTAATTTATTGAGAAATTCTTAGGCGGTTCTCATTATTTTTTTAATTTGAAGCAATTCACTTATTCTTATTATTAAATATATTATTTGAAAAAATCACTTATTTAATGAGATTTTAAGTTATTCCAGTAGTACATAAGGAAAAGTATCTTTAAGATTTCTCTAAATCTAGACTCTTGATACTCCAATATTTTTGATTTCAGAAATTGACTAAATTTATAACATTTAGTTAAAAAAAAAATTATGGTTAAAATATTTTGAAAATTTAATAATTATGTGATTCGTATTTGAATAAAAAACTTATGTTATTTTGTATATGATAATTTCGTTATTAAATTCAAAATAGAAAACTTCAATTTCAGAATAAGATATCTAAAACATTTAATCATGCTAAATATCTGTGATAATTCCTTGAAATTATCTCTGTCCAAATATGATTCAGTTATAATGGACTTATGCGATCTCTAAGTGCGGCTTATGAAAATGCTTAACTGAATCTATCAATGATGTGTTGCAACGAGGAAGATACATTTGGTTAGGAACAAGCAAAAAAATAAATTGAATCTCGAAATCGTTTTTCTATATTGCAAAATTTTTTGACTTCGTCATGCTGTGAGTAATTTAAGAACTTAGAGGGGAACCCATCAGTATAAAACAGAATCATGGTACTAATTATAGAATTAAAATAATTACTATTTAAATTCAGAATGTTAGAGAACTAACTCTCTTGCAGCTGATAATGCAGGACCAAATAATGTAAACCAGCTTCCTTCATATTATATAAGTCTTATTTATTGATCAATATCTACAGTTTAGCAATTGATGACTATTTTAGCAGTTCCACCAAATATAATCACACTTACTTTGGCATTTTTCTTTTTTTTTTTTATTTATTCAAATTATTCTACCATACAATTTTTAATTGACTACCAATGTTAGCGCATAGAGTCCGAATTATCCAAAATATAAATATAATGATATGAATGATTCTATTAGTTCATAGAAACATCAAGTATTTTTTAGAAGACAATTTCTTACTTAAATTTTCTTTATAAATCTTTTGAAATTATTTCCCCAACTCCTCCATTCCAAATTTAAATCATTTTTTATTTGTTTTCATCAACTTATTCTTACGATTAATAGTCTTTAAAGCTCCAGTCATTATAAATCCTTTTGACTTCCCTCCATAACATTACCTTGTTTGTTTCATATATTTTAATGATTGCTTCGTCAAGAATTTCCTCACAAGTGTAAGGTGAAGGATAAGAATTTATCAAAACTCTATTCATGCCTACAAATTGACATTCACATTACCTCTCAACTAATGACCATTTAAGCATTTATGTATATGATTTCTGTTTTTATAATCGTCGCTGTCACATTTTCTATTACACATTGGACAAGACTATTCACATCCTATCATATCATTCTGTAAACAATCCAAAATATTTTAAACATTGAATTTTTCTATCTTTGGTTATGTTTTCTATTTTTACAAAGTCTCGATTTCCATAATAAAAGATTCCAAAAATGCATCTACTTTATAACCTTTATATATTATTTTTATTTATACTTAAATTTTTCACTCCTGGAATAACAAATTTTTCAATATTTTTATCATCAAATATATCAGAGTTTTAAAAATAGTATTGATTTTCAGCCTATTCTCCAAATTTAAAATTAAGGATAGCCTAAATGATTGTCTTTTCCTAACTCTCTTAATCTAAATTATCACCAAAATAATCTAACAGTTTTACCTCTTTGTTATCACTGAGGTTTTTAAATTATTATGATAATTCTTTAGCGTTTTAGAGTATTGCATCTAAGATTTGATTGATTAAACATTCCTTTTCAAAAAGTTTAATTGCTTCATCTTTAAACCTCTAAATCTCCTAATATACATATTATTCTATAAATTTTTTATGTTGATAAACGTATAAACTTATTTATTCATTTAATTGTTTGTTCATCCAATTAAAATTTTCCTAACGTATTAATAACTTTTAGTCAACCATATTAACTATTTCATAAGATTTCATAGATTGTTTAATAAGATATTCTTAAATCTTTGGTTAAATTTTCCTATATTATTAGTTAATTAGATTTTGATATATGCATTAAGCCAATAATTTTCCATTTCGTATACTTACTTCTTTATTATTTGACAAAATTTCATCATTAAAAATCGCTTTCATTTCTTATAATACTTAATCTAACTTTTATTTCTCTTAGTAATATATTGCCCACTTCTTATAGCAAATAAATCTCCATATAAGAAATATTGAATAATAATATAATTTTCTTTCTAACAGTTAACTTATTGATATGCCAAAAAAGGCAAATTAATTATTAAACAGTTTCAACAAGTTTTTTACTTTTCTCATTATTCTCGAGATTAGTTAAAAATTTATTTAAGTCATATCCTCTTCTTTAGATATTGAAGAAACAATCATTTAATCAGTATGCATGTTTTAAGTCAATATTTCCTTCTTAATTAATTGATATATGCTCCAACTAAGTCTATCCCATCCTCCCCTTTTTTTCATAATATCATTAAATTCATCAGGAAATTCTTGTCTAAAAGTATGTTCATCTATTAATTTTGTCTCACATGAGATTATGAATTCAATAAATTTATAATACCTGGAACTAGGATCTAACTTGTTTTTATATTCACATTTCTCTGAAACAATAATATAATTGTTTATATCTTTTTAAAGTAAATTCGAAACTTATTCACTTTATCCGATAACATTAGGGAAATAATCTCTAAAAAATTTCAAAATGTAATTCTGAAACTAATGACATTTAATGTTTTGAGAACTCAATTTGAATGTTTAAACAATACTTTTTAGTAATTCAACTACTTAATCTTTATTTATAGAACTACTCTAATTAGGATGAGATTTCATCATATCTTTTAACGATTGGAATTGGTTTTAATCAAAATCGATTTCTAATTCCTTAATAAATTCAAAAAAGATTGAAATAGCTTCTTCAAATTCATCCTTTTCTTTTTTAAGTAATAATTATTATGTAAAATGTTGGAATGATTTTTGCAGATAATGTATAAATTAAGATCTCTCTATTATTTAATAAATCTTATTGATTTCTATATAATCTTTAGGATTAATTATGCAATCATCAGGGATATTTTCAAATCTTTATTGGATTGGACTTTTAAAAATGTTTAAACAATCTACAGGACTATCTCTGTTCAAATAAATAAATGATTATTTTTCAAATTCAAATTAAAACAATTAATAGGAAAGCCTTTCTCGAAATATCTCGTCGACATCGTCAGGATTACTTTTATTGATTTTTTAGCTGAAAATATTCTTAATTATTTCTTTTTGATTTATATTGTAAACATATGACTTTGAAAATTGACATATACTTTCAATTAGTTATTCTTAGAACTAATCATAAATAGATTCTATTTAATCATATGATTGATGAATGATATCCATCCAAAGCTGCTGAAAATGATTTTCTCTGCTCTATTTATCATTTTTGTATAGATTTAATTTCTATTCATCATTCAAAATTTCTGAAAGGGTTTTATTAACTTTGTTCTCAATTTATTAATACTATAATTGTATTTATTATTTTGAAATCTCCTGCTATATTACCAAAATGCCTTCAAGTGTGTGACTGGATACTAATTCTTAGAGATGATCGTTTACTTTCTCTACAATATTTTTAGAAAAATCATTCGTTTATGAAGTTAATTCTGATGAAATGTCTTTTTTGATTTAATTTGTATTTCCCTTAAAATTATCTTCTATTGAGTTTTTAATATTCTGTAAATTTGTTGTTGACAATTTTTATTATTTTTTTATTTCATATCGTATGTCATTAGTTAAAGAGGATACTTGTTCTGAAAACTATTTATCTCTTTTCTTTATTATTTCATTCAAAATTTTGTTCAGTTTCTCATAATCCTTTTACTATTTTAATTCTACAAATTCAACAACATCAGGAAATCTAGATATAAGCTACCAGCATTCATCAAATTTCTTCGTAAAGCGTTCCCAAGTTAGAAATTATTCCGCTTCTATATTAATAGTTTTACATCTGTGAATATATCTTAAAATTAAATTAATTCCCATTTAATAGGCATCCTTAGAAAAAGTTCCAATAATCCTTTCTTATTTCCATTCTTTTGAATGCATTGAGCAACTAAAATTATTCCATTTATCAACCCTAAATGCAGACCCTAACAGTTCAACATCTTATTCCCGAAATCCTGAGATTTCATAAACATTCTGTTTCCATTTTTTTTCTTCTTTTAATTTTTCAGCGATGGTTTCAATTTATTTATGAAGTATTTTTTTTGCAGTTATTGATGTATCTTTATTTTAATTGAAGCACCAACTAAATTGTTTATTATTAGATAATTTTTAATGTTCAACTAAAGTTAATAAGCACATCTCAATAAGGTTATGAAATGGAGCATGTAATTCACCTTTAACATTGAATATTATGATATCACTAATTGAAACTATAAATAAAGCAAGTCTTTTATCAAATACACAATCTTATTAGTCTGGATTTTACAAACCTTCAGAATCTAATAATAATATATAATCATATAAATTGTCAAATTATTCCTTATGTGATATCTTAAGCAATTATAAATACATCCCTTTCGTACATCTACCAACGCTTGTTAAAAAATGACAGCCAAACATTTTATTTAATAAAGTGGATTTTCCTGAGCTCTAAGGTCCCAAAATGCTAATTATTAGTATCTTATTCTATTCCTTATTTTTAATTAATTTTTCACCCAATTACTTCAAAAATTAAAAATTAATGGTAAGATCATCACCGTTGAGAAACTCAAAAGGTTCTCCTCTCTATAGCAATTATACAATTATGTCTAAATAATTTTAGTCAAAATGAGGATATCCATTAATAATTTCTCTCCAAATTAGCTCTATACTAATATTTTATAATTTTTTATTATTTTCAAGTGTTTTTATTTATTTATCTGTCTCTTTATTTCCATTTAGCTTATTAATTTCTTTTACTTATTTGATTTATGTATCATTCTCAAGTTATAAAATATTGTTAAATTTGGTTATTTTTTCAACTGTCATTATATACCCTATGTATTAATTATCTAATTCAAACAGGCTTTTAAATATTGAGAGCAACTCTGAGGGTTCAACTTTTAAACCTCTTCTTTATTATTAAAATTATTAAATATTTTCAATTATTTTATGCTATTGCTTTTAAAGTGATTCTAAATTCTTATTAATTTCATCTTTTTCTCTTATTTTAGCTTCAATATCAATTAGAGTATTTTATTTTTTTGTATCATCCTGACCCTCACATTATTTTTTTAAATGATTTATGGATCCTTCTTTATCATATAAATTTTGTTAAGTTGATTTTATTTCTTTATCACATTCTGATTTTTACACTTGTAATTCTTAAATTTTCCAATCCAAAAATCTTAAAGGGAAAGCCTTCTTATTGTAAAAACCTTCTGTATCTGATTTATTTATATTTAATTCTATTTCTAATTTATCTATCAACCTCTGAATGTTACTTATTTTATATGTATTAATTTCAAATTTCTTACAAACTGAAAGAAATTCCTATTTTAAATATTATTCATTAACAACCTCATTTTCCTTTCCAATCATATCTAAAATTGTATTTCTTATTTTCGCTATTTCTCCTTTCTAAGCTTGATTATCCATCTATTAAAAGTTTTCTACTTGACAAATATTAATTTTTTTAGCTTTAATTTAATTAATTTAATCCATTTTAATTTCTACTTTTTTAGAATCCCTAATTATGAAATAAATGATAGGCTTCTAATCCAAAAAAGATAAAATATTATTGACTCTATCAACATTTTATTTCAATTCTTATTCAGATTTCATTTGAATTATCCAAAATTAAAAAAATGGAAGTAGTAATTATAATAACTCATCTTAGAATGAACCATGAGCATCTGCAATAAAAAAATTTCTGCTTCCATTAAAAGCGAAGTCAAAGGAACAGTCAATTGTATTCTTGTTGATCAACGATGAATCGCAAATCTCAAATTTATCATCTTTGTAAAATATTTTATTAATTAAATTAGTTTTTCCAATTTTTTCTTAATTTTTACTGAGGGAAAGATTTATAATAGTGAAATCTTGCTCCAAAAGATAATAAATATTTTCATTTAATCTAAACAAATCTAAATCTTTAGTAGCATTTTAAATTAATGGGTGTTTATAAATTAAAGGAACAGAGTGGTTTTTTGAATGTAATTTAATTAGTATTGCTTATAATTCTTAATCAGCATTATTATATAATATTTAAAATAGGGATTTCATATTTAAACAATCCATTTGGTCAAATTTTCTATCCTAATTAATTAAATCAAGTAAATGTTATGAAGGTTCCCCTCTTTTAATAATATTAAAATAATATGGTATTAGATTTCTAAATTTTTTATTATCTTTTCTATCATTTAACCATTCCTAAACAATTTATTCAGAAATTTTAGGATTTTCTTTTGTTAGGGTTAAATTAAATTCATTTAGGTTGATCTATAAATATTGGGGATATTTTTCAATTAAATTAATTTAAGAGATCCATTTTGAGATTGTCAATGGATTGTTTTGGGTTTTCGCATTTGTAAATTTCAGCATAAATTTTAAATGCAAAATATTTTCCAGCAAAATATCTTCACTCTAAGGATTGGTCTACCTAAATATTTCTTTTCTAATTTCGAATAAATTGCAATCCTGCTTTAAAATCATATTTAATTCCTTTATCATTTTTTATGAATAATCAGTTGTAGAAACAAATTAGAAAAAAAAAAATTCTTGATTATTTCGACCAAATTATTATTCAAACTGATAGAACTTTAGTTAACCTATGTCATTCCAAATTTTAGTTAAGTATTAAGTATTATTCAATTGGGTTTTTATATTTTCAAATTTGTATTATTAATATTATATTTGTTTAAACCGTTCCTTATATTTAGTATAATTCTCCTAAAAGTTTTAATCTTCAAAATTAGAAAAAAAAACAATTTTATGAATCAAATATTTAAAGATTAAGTCTGTATATGTATTTACTAAATGTTCGAATCCTCTCTCTATACATTTCCTTTTATTAGCTGCTTTCTTTAATTTAAATTCAAACATATCCTTTAAATATTTCTACAATTCAAATTTCTCAGAATGTTTTATCCAAAAGTAAATCACTAATTTGAAATATAAAATATCAATTAAATTACTAAAATTTTCAGCCAAGTTAAAAAATCTAATGATCTTAGTTTTATCTTGATTATTATTATCAATATTTGGGTAATTTTTTATGTATTCTAATAATTTTTGGTGATAATCTTCTATATCAATCGATAGAAGATCAAATAAATGCAAAATTTATGAATTTTAATTTAAAATTTGATCCACTTCTTCTTTCATCTTATCCTTTTATTGTATCAATTAAATGTTTTTAATTACTTGTTGATATGCATCGTCATCTTTTTCCTTAAAATTATCTATATAAAGTTCGAATTCATATAGTTACAATTTTAAGCATGACCCAACAAATTAATGAATTTCATCATTTAAAAAAAAAATCTTAAGTAAAAGCTCTAAACTCTTTATATAAGAATAACTAATTGTATTTTTCTGTTACTCTATTAAATCAAATATCAGTCCAACATTCTCTCCTAATTTCTCAAGTTTTTATTTATGATCTTTTATTGACACTGGTATCTAATTTTTTTCACAAAATTCAGGATTTGTGATTCTTTATAGAATTTAATCAAATTATTTATATTTTAAAGCTTAGTTATAAATATTTACTAAATCTTCTTTTGGTTAATGGCTATTATGATTTGGAATTTATTCAATGCTAAAACTGGTGAAATTTAAGAATGATCTTCCTTTGAACTTTTAATGTAAATCATATATTTATTTGGCTTTTTTATCTTCGTCAAGTTTTTCAAGTTGTTCTATCAATTCATTTTTAATTTCCTCGTCATTATTATATACATTATTCTCTATGTCTTAAATTATATCATTAAGAGAGTTTTGAATAGATTCATTAGATTTTTCATCATCTTAATCCATTTATTAATTAATAGAAAAAGAAACTTTATTATTAATTATATTATAAACGCACATACTTAGTTTATTGAATAAATAATTAAAATAATTCCTATCTGTTATAATTATCAAATAAATTTTATTAAATTTATTTATTGGAATGATGCAATACATTTGCATTCATGAAAAATGGTTTGGTTTAATTAAATAGTTGCATTATAAATCTATCTCTCTTTTCTTAAGGAATGAGTTATATTTTTGACTCTCTTCTAAGCTCAAGATATAATTGTTCAGTTTGAGCTTGATTGTCCATATTATTTTATCGAGTTTATTCTTATTCTATTTGATTAGTGTGATTAATTTAAATTCTTTGAGCTTGGCCACAATTACAACAAAATGAACCTTTTTGAATTCAGTTAGACCACTGATTAGATTAAAATTAATTCACTCCTGAATATATTCATTAGATTGTGGTGGGTCTCATTTTTCTTAGAAAGCAGAATCAACTCTAAAATAAATTTATTTGATATCAAAGATTCTTTCATTTTGATTTGATCTATGATATTCCAAACTATAAGTAGGAATTGTAAGTCACTTTCATAATCATTCTATAAGAATTAAATCGATAAGATCAGGTCTGCCATCCCATTTATAGTGAAATTAATTTTTAATTATAAAGGCTAATTTCTACTTTAATGCCAATTTCCATTTGAGGATTTGATAATTTTAGTCTTATGGAAGACTCTTTATTAGTGAAATTAGCTTATCCAATTTAAGAATTGTATATAATTATATTATTAATATGAAATTAAGTACTGTAAGAAGCTTATTTGAGTTTAGAGACACACAAATAGAGGGGGTTTTAGAGAATCTTATTGGCTCAGTAGGTAAATCGTGTGTGGGCTATACAATATAGGGCAACTCTAAGGACTGGGACTGCCTGATATTTGCATAATTTGTAAAAGGCAACCATTAGGGATGTTTAAATCAGGGTTTGATTAGTGGTCAAGTTTCCATTGCGTATTAGGGATTTGCCCAACTTCTTAAGCAGAGGTTTCGGCTTATATACAATCATTAATAATGAATTAAGAAAAGGACACTTTTTCCAAAATTTTTGGGAGCGACGTCATAATATTTAAAGTATTTTAATTTGTAATGATTATTAGATTACTTATATTACATACGATATTTTTTCAAAGATCCTCTTGGTGTGTTAATTCGAATAGCCAAGTGAAGGTCTATCGTAATTTAAAAATTATGGAATTCAATAAAATAAATAATGCATTCAATTAACAAAAAGTCATTGGGAAGGAGCTCACATAAGTGGAATTTTAAGGGTATTGGATGCCAATTTCAGAATGCCTAGTATTGGTAGATTCTATAATTAGACTAGTATAAATAATCCAAAAACATTATAAAATCTCATTGCAAAATTGCTTTAAAAGATGTCAGGTCTAGATAACTAATTTTAGGAACTCAATAAAATAAAATCTAAATCTGAGTTTCCTCCTCTAAATGATATAATTTTCTATCTTAATTGGCCATTGAGTATCATCTTCAATTATTTGCATAATACATGCCAATTGGATTTGCTGTTAGAACAATTCAATAACTTAGATGATAACATTATCTTCAAATTGATCAAATCTTTAATACATTACAAAATGAAGTAATAAAATACTTAATATAATAGAAATTATAATAAGAGTTTATTAGAATTGATAAAATTGTAGGAATCCAATAATTGGTTCAACCTCCCAAAATACATAATGGCAAATGTTTTTATTAAATAAAATAATTATGAGAAGGCTTTTATTTTATTAAAAGATTTAATAGTGGAATGTTATGAGAATTAAACAATATGGATAACATTGGTATATAAAATATGCTGATATTTAGTCGAAAATATTTCGAAAACAGAAGTTATTTTAAATCAGCCTGTTATTCATTAATAGAGCTATTTCCTTGCCATTAAAATAAACAGCAAAATAAATATGGAATGAAATGAGTATTGTCAATTATAGATTGTTGACTCAAAATAAAAATTTACAACAGCCTTCGTAGATGGATTAGATTTTTAAAATTGTGCATCCTTTGGCAGCAGACAAAATTGAAAGCTATGTACAACTTTGTGGATATCCAAGCATAGAAAATTTACTAGTTAGACCAAGATTGAGCAATAAGCGAGATTAGAAAGTATTGTCTTAATTTATTCGTCCTTAGCATACAATAGAAATGATGTCGAAGCATATCTCAAGACCAGAGTTTAAAGTTAATTAATAAACATATGATACTTTGATGCATAATGACCTCTTGGATATCGAAAGTGAATTATCCTACATTCTCAACGAAGTTATTAAGATTTAATATGTTGTGGGATATTAAAAATTAAAGTCTTACATCAATTAGTATTTTTACACTACAGCAAAAGTAGTCTAAAAATAAATTGATTAAATCTACGATCCAAGCGAATTCTAAATTGCCATTAAAAATCAAAGAAACTTGAATTTAAATGTTAGTTAGATTAGCAATACAAATGTATGGATTTATTATTATGAACCAAGAAAAGTATGTGCAATCCAAGATTACAAGATGACATAGAGGACTGTGATTCTGATGAAGAGTAGCCTGAGTTTTTGAAAAAACAAAAAGTTAATAAATCTTTTGATTTTACAAACATAGGTCCTCGAATGTATTAGACTCCTCAACATAATAATAATAAGGGTGCAAAATCACCTTTAAAATTTACAAGCATGAAAAAGAAATAATAATAAATCAAGAAAGCAAACACAATAATAATTGAAAATGCTTTTGAAAGTGTTGAATCAGAAAGGTAAAACAAATAATTCATTACCATTGTAAACAGAGTTAATATCTAACAAAATGAAATGATCTCCTAGGCCCCTAAATCAGGTTAAGATGTCCAACCATAGAAATCATTTATATATGGTTTGGTCTCTTACTTGAATTAAAATCTAAATCAATAGGAATAAGTGTTGATGAATGAATAATTGAAAAGGAGGAAGGAACAAGTGAATAGTTTACTATAAGGAATGGTGGAAACCATTAATCGAATATAAATTGAATTAGATTAACTGTTTTACCCCTCTCAAGATTCAAATAAATAACAGAATAATTAATAAAACTCCCAACTAAATTCAACAAATAACTAACAGCCAGTAAACACGTCTTCCTCTCAGTTGTTCAAGTCAAATTTAAAGAAGGCTTTGCAAACTAAACAACATTTGGGTGGATAAATAGAATTAAAGGATTTTTACATTGTACAACCTTTAAACGAAGAAGAACAGGACAAAGAGAAAACCTATATCACTTTTATTAAGGCTGAATCAATGTTTTTATATAAATGTGCTCGTCTGGCATAAAAATTAAAGAGGAACGATTTATGCTTCTCAATCCTTTAGCGATTGAATAGCAGAATTATATCTGTGTAAATAACTGCACTGTTCTTTAATATAATAAAAGACAATAACAAATTATTGATTAGACAGTAATTATTTGTTTAAGTTTATTTATAGAATCCAAAAGATGTTGGCTGACTTTTAGGACTGCGGAATCAGCCAGGTTGGATTTGTGCCATTGTGGTTGGAAATGAGAATAGTAAAGATGACGAAGTAATATGGTGCTAATCAAATACTTGCTTTATTATCTTCATCCGAGAGTGACTTCACTTTTTATTTAATTAAAAAGATCATTCTAACAACTGACAATTTAATTTGATTATTAAAACTTAATTATGAAATTAATGATGTATTCAAAAACACTTGCCATCCACATTTCAAATAAAATATTAATTAAAAAAAAAATAATAAATCTATCATGATAATAATTTACCTTAGATTCAAATAGGAGGTGCATCTGCCTATTTAACGTTTTTTGAGCATTTTTATATTATTTACTATTATTTTTAACTCCATTTATAGAGAGTGTTTTAATGTCTTCGTAAATTTTTCTAATTTTTTTTATTAATTTATTGTTTATGAACAAAAAAAATTCTGAAAGAACATATCTAAGAGTTCTTGAATTCAAAATAAATATTTTTGGGCTTTTCATTTATGGATTACATTTTATTTTGAATTAAGTTAATACAACGTCAATATATATTGGATAGGGGCTTAACACTTAAAATTTTTAAATTCTTTACTCCAATTCTCTTTTAAATATAAACTTGTAATTTTATTTCATCAAAGTAATTGAAAACTCTATTCACATTATTAATTATAAATGAATTCCTTATTAGAGTAACCATTTCAATACCGATAACTCAGATCTTAATCACTCAGTCCTTACAACGACTGCAATCTGATTAAGCAACTCAAGAGATAACTCCATTACCCACCTTAAAAAATGATGTAATTGGCATCCTATGAGTATATGCAAAATCCAGAATAGGATGAAACAAATGTGATCAGTTCAGGTAATCTTGGTTTTCAATAGAATATAGATTCCATATAAAATTATTAGAGGATGATAAAGGAAAGAAAAAACTCATTAGTTGTTGACTCAGACCTAAATACATTAAAGCAAGAAGCCGCATAAAGTGCAGATATAAATTAACTTAAATAAATTGTACCCAAACTTCTAGTAGTTAAAAAATTGAATTAGAAGTTATCTAGAAAAAAGAAGAAAAAGATAAATCCAGTCAACCCCCAAGATTGTAACGATGACGACATTCTCCACCAAACCATTGTTGTACAACAAAATAATTCGATCACATAAGCGTAGCAAAAGAAGGAGGATATATCCATCTTACCTTAAATAAGGAAATAAAAATTGCAAATTGACGAATAGCCAATCAAGAGATCAGCCAGATATGAACAATTAATGGTATTAAAATAGTAATTTAGAAAAAATCTTTCGATGATTAATTTGTAGAACTATAATCATTAATCAAGAAGATGTAGAAGTAACCAAACAATAAGAAAGATAAAAAAGTTACTTTTCTTCTCTGAAATTCATTGATTTCCAATTGAATCATAATATTATGTACTTATGTGTTTAGGTTATAGATAATTATTTATTTAAAACTAGTTGTCATACAACATATAAATTCAAGATCTAAAAATATAATTTTTCATATTTCTCAATAGTTTTATATCTTTGCATGAATTTATGTAAGATTGGTATATTTGGAGAGCCAATGTTACAATAACAAATAATCAATTTCAATTAAATGTAATTAACATTAATATATTTTATTCACTTTTATGAAATTAAACACAAGCACATCGAGTGCACCATTCATTCCCCAAAGACCAGTTAGTTAGAATTCCTCATTCGTTTAAGGTAGAATGCAGACACCTCCAAGAGTCGCGCGGTTTGCTGATACATCACCGCATGCATCTTTCGAATTCGAAGATTTGAATTCACTATCACTTGAGGAAATCAATAGAGAATTAGATTAGAATAGTATGTTTATTTTTAAGTAGTTAATGAGGTGATCATGTTGCTTAATAGGAGAAAAAGTTTAATTTTAAATAAGAAGAGAAGACTCAAGGAGGAATTTTCAAACAAAATTGCAGAACTAAAACGTTATCAATAGGAGGATTACATTCAGGATTTACAAAGAATAGAAGATCCATTGATATAATCCCTCATGCAATAGAAAAGCTTACCTAAAATGCAAAAGTTGTTAGGGAATGTAATGAGAGATCAATAAGATCGTAAAGTTATGGAATTGAGTAAATCATAGGAATTTTGGTAACACAACAAGAATGTTGAAACAGAAATAGACAATCTACTCAAAAAGTTGAAGTATTTTGATAATGAACTAGAAAAGGACAATAATGAAATCTATGAAATTTGTAGACAATTAGATACAATAGATGATAGCATTAGAGACTTGCTTATTACCAAGGTTGATGACAACGTCTAAAGAGCAGAACCTTTATTTGCAAATAAATAGCGACAGTAATCAATCCTTAATGGGAAGTTGAACCAAAGAAATAAATTGAAGGATGAGAAAATGAACTTAATATATAAAATTATAGAAGAATTGCAAAGATTGAGAGGATTAAGGTAGGAGAGGATCAATAAACTAAATGTTGTATTTGGAGATGAAGAAAATATATAAAATTAGAATTACTAAGGATTGCAAAATGTTTAGGGTTCACAATAGAATTTAGACTAACCATAACCATCAAAACTATAGGCTTATATGGACTTTATGGAATAATTTGATAATATTGCATTGATGAGGGATCAAATATCTAAATTAGAGTAAGCTGAACAGGCATTATTAAATGATTTGGATAAATTGTATAGAGAGAGTGACCAAGTTTTCAGTGAATTAATTAGAAGAATTTCAGAGGAAGCCAAAACATTCAATGAATGGACAGAAAATCTGAAAAGAAGAATTAGATATATAAAAGCAAATGAATATTTCTTCTCATAAACCAATTTGCCTGAACAGTCGAATGGGTTAGGCAATTCTTTGCAATTAGATTTGAAGGAGGTAAGTAGAAAATTTAAAGAAAACATGAACTATCTGAAACCGTTAATTGAAGAAGATGCCACAATAAGAGCAGGCTTAGAAAAAACTGGAAGCACCATTTAGTAATTCAAGAATATGATTTTGTATCTATATATTTGTTATTTAATTTATTAGGGCTATTTAAAATGAGAAGGAGAGAAGAAGAGAGTTGCTTTAAATTTTAGAGAATTGTGCGAGATTAAGATAAGAGGAAGATATGTACTTTAACAGACGTTATTTATAGGAAAACTGAATAATTGAGGAATATAGAATTGGAAATAAATAAGAAATTACAGTAGAAACGCAACTTAGAGGAAGACTTAGATGGTGTATTGGGAGATGCTGATTTGAACACATTCAAGAAGATCGGTATTACAATATGAATTGAACTTAGAATCTTTATTACATGATTTCGATTAAGAGCTGGGTCATTTGAATAATTAAAAACGAAAAATAATGAAAGAAATTGAAGAAATTAATTAATCTGTTATCAGTCTATTAGCAAGAATAAAAAGTGATTATGATGATATACTAAGAGAAATACTACCAAAAGATTGGACTAATACCTATGATTTAAAAAAAATCACTGATTTAAAAAGAATGAAGAATTACTTAAAAAAAACTTTCAAACGCTTTGGTATAATGTCAGATTGAATACATTATTATTATTATTATTATTATAGTAATCATTTATTCATACCCAATTATGATTAGGTTCTCCTTAGCTTTTACACAACATCTTGATATTCAGATTATTAATTGATAAACTTATTCAGTAATTCATTCCTTAATAATCTGCCTTTGATGTTTCCTTAAAACAGTTCCTATTTCGTAGAAAATGATACTATCGATATTTTATTATGACTATTAGTTGTGAGTAATTATTATTAAGATCTATTAATACTTAGACTATTTTATTATTGAGTCATTTATTTTTCTGGAGTCTGTCTCAACTTAAAAAATCGAGGATTTGCCAGCTTAGCAAATCGAAAGTGCTTGGTACTTGTTTAATTGAGCTAGTATTATGATTACAGTGATTATTCGATTGGTTGTTCTGGGAATATTCTCTACAATGTCTTTTTCATCTATATACTTTTTTGAGTCTATTTAACATCGTTTATTCTCTTCGCCACAAACTTCTTATTAAGGTGCGGTACAATCTAATTCAAAAAATACACTCCCTCAAATACTAAGACTGATCCTTCATCACTGATACACAGAGCCTGAGACTTTCTAGTTTAGTAGAAATTAACACATTCAAAATCCCCTAACAATTGTCCAGGTGTATAGATGTTGATAGATTTTGTATTGGTTTCCGTTATTTCTCGCAACTCAAAGATCCCACTCATGACTAAGAACACTTATGATGCCTTTTAATTTTGGCTATACAATATATCTTAGCAACAAAGGTGTTAGATAAAGCTGTTGAGGTAGAATTACCGAACTGTGCTAAATGGCAATGTCTTAAACAAGTGGAATGCATATATCTGTTAGAGTAGACCATTTATTTTGGAAATCTCGCATGTTAACATATTGATTTTAAAGTCCAACTTGGAAATGACGGCTGCTTTACATACAGATTTGGTCTTAACCATCAGGTTTGGGCTTGCTTCCTAAATATGGAATACATATCTGCATAACAATCATTCCCAAATACTATCAAATTCGATCCAAAATGTTTTGTACACAGTAATTCCTATTCATTAGACTAGACACTGATTTCACCAGTTAATAATATTATTAATTATTCCTGATTCTCTCTTCCTCTTAAGTAGAGAATTTGATTTTTTTTTAATTATTCGAATTTCATGAGCTAACATACTTAATAAATTCATACTTAGCAACATTCCCATAGATAATCTAAGGATGAGTTTCCTTTAAAATATAAATGTGATCGCATGAAGTTCATCAAACGTTAATTGTCTTCATTTGTTCGTCTTAGTTCTTCCATCTTTAGAACCCTTATACAAGCCATTATGATATTTTGATTTCTCGTAATGTGCTAATCCAGCCTTCTGATGTCTTCCTCGTTTATATCTGTCATAGTTGCTTAGTTTTGCATTAATATTATCAATATAAAAAACATTATAAAATTAAGATAATTGTTAGGCAAAATGCACTTTGGCTGTCCTTCTTAATCTTCATATTTTTACTATTACTGAGTAGAAAGTGGATTTTTTATAATATTTTAGATATTTGGGAAATACAACCTTGAAATTTGTTATCTTTTGAATATTAATTTTGATGGAATTAAAATCAGAATGAATATTTTATAAAAGATGCTGAAATTTATCAGACCGTCAAAAGCAAGATAGATTAACTTATATCTTGCATGTCCACTTAATCTAAATTGATAATATTTACGAGAATTTCAATTTAAATAATCGAATAGAATTTGTATTTTTAATTATTTAATACATCTTACAAATAGTTTTTGCATTATCTGTTAAACTATGAAGATCATCTCAAGATTTAGGTTAATTCTAGTTCTTACTAATATCTATCAAATTAGGTCAATTTTAATCGAAATCAATAATTTCATGATTTTAACTTTTGTAGCACAAAATTCACTTAAATTAACTAATCACTTTACTTAAGAATTGTGAAAACCAAAATTATCAGTTATGATAATTGTATTATTAATATGAACTAAAATTCAGATTAATGCAGATTGATCAAATAAGTTGAGAACCTATCTCTGATACGTAAACCTCATTTTATTTTTACCAAAAAAGAGAACAAAATTTCTATAAATAACATTGACTTTAACACACTTTTACAAGAACTCTTTCAAGATGATTGAATTACTTGAAATATATGTATTCAAAATTTGTTTGTAAAACAAATAAATTGATATTATTCAACAACACCCTCCTAGCCATCTCCTATTACCCCCTTAATTTAGCAATGTATTTTAGTTTTAAACATTATTACCCTTCCAAATTCCACAATTCTAGATGTCTAATTTATTTTTACACCTTGTTGAGCAAATCGATTTAGTTGCTTTTCAGCTTTTGGATTATCTCTTTAGAAATCATAAAAAAAGTATCATCAACATGGTATCCTGCTTTTGCACTTGTTTCAATAAACAAAATATTTTATTCCGTAGCCAATTACTATCCTTCCTCTGTTGCCACTTATCTCTTAGACTCTAGATCTGTTTTATTGCCAACCAAAATCATGATCATGGTCTAACTTCCTTGATCCTTAACTTCTTGAATCCATAATTCAGCATTCTTAAAGGACTATCTCCTAAGAATATAGTAATAAATCATTTACTCTGTTACATCATAAACAACCAAAACTCCAGCAGCTGGTCGATAAAATGATGTCGGTATACTTTTATATCGTAATGACCACAAATCATCCCAAAGTTGTAACTTTATTTAAAGATCATCAATCTGTATAAATTTTGTTCCAAATTCCTCTCCTAATGGATCTTTTTATACCTAACCGAATCTTTTCCCTACTAATTCAAGCATGACGGAGGTTTTACCAACCCCTTTTGTATATATATTTAATCCTACCTGGATCTCCTACCAAGATATATTTAAAAAGATAATCGTGGGTCATCATCAGAATATATATTAAATAATTTATGATTAAAAATAATATATTTGACACCTTATAAATCAAATAGATATAAGCTATTTACAATTTATTATTAATTAGAAATAATTCGCATTTTCGTTATCATCGTATTTTTATTGTAATTATTCATAAAATTGCACAAAATTGAAATTGTTACTCAAATAAGATCATGTTTTATGCTCACTTGCTCGAAATATTAACGCATTTCTTAAATGGAAAATACGAGAGACATTTCATTATTTTAAGGATTTACTTTTAAAGATGCTTTATTTTGTATATAGAATACATCTAGTCTAACATAAATAATTTATGAGGACTTAATAAATCTTAAATTGATTATGTTATCTCATATGGAGAAGTCTATAGTGACTGAACTCTTATTAATAAAATATAATACCTATATTTTCATTAACTCAAAGGAGATTAAAAAATATGTTAATTTAACACACAAATAATTTATCAGCAATTAACAATTTAATTAGGAAACGTTTGCTTCTTAATTTAAATGAATGCTTTTAGAGAAGAACAGTAATTCGTTTGAGAAGGTTCTATTAAATAAATTATTGATAGAAACAATGTTGAAAAACTAAATAAATTGATTTATTGATTTATTAGAAAATTTATGAATAATTTATGTTTTGATGATATCCTTTCTAAGAGGATAAAATTCGGAAAGGTCTAGATTTAAACCTTTTTTATCATCAGTTTATTAGATATAATTGATGGATCTGAATTCATGTTTTTGCAATTAATGAACGCAATAATTTATAAGGAGTGGTCTCTAAGTCTAGGATAATTGATAATTCTTACAACCATTTTTAATTTGGGTTAGTTTATCGGAGCTATGTTTTATGGATAATTTTCTGATTAAACAGGGCGCAAATCAATGATAGTTTCCTCATGCTTACTTTAAGTATTAAATAATAGTATAATTGTTCATAGCAATGTTCCTTACGGCATTTGTCTAGAATTTACCATAGCTACTAATATTACGGTTTCTATTTGGATTTTTATTTGGCATAACATCACCTGTATCCTCAATATTAATGGCCGAAGTGACTCCTCTTCATATTCGAGGATAATTTATAGTCACTTTATAGATGATGTGTATAGTTGGTAGAATGTGGGTATTATTATTGGCCATCTTATTTTTGGATTCCATAGCCTCCGGAAATTGGAGAGCCCTTGCAATTACAAATAGCGTTCAGTCGATTATTTGTCTGATTGGCAGTATTATATATCTTCATGAATCACCCCGATTCCTGATATGTCAAGGGAAAATCAAGGAAGGAATAGAAGGAATAAACTACATGGGTAGAATCAATGACAATAATTATGTTGATTTGTCAGATGAGGAAGTATAATCCCTTAAACAATGGAGGTAGATTATATTTGAATAATAATTTGAGAAGAAGAGTTTTAAGGACTTGTTTAATGAGGAGAATTTGCCGATAACTTGGAGAGCATATTCATTAAGTATCATAGCAATGTTGATGTAATCTGGACTTTATATTATAATACCGTTTTTATTTGATGAAGAGGAAAAGACTTTGTTGGATTTATTTTATACTGTATTAATTGAAATTCCTGCTGTTCTATTAGTAGTCTGTTTGATAGATAGAATTGGTAGATTGCCAATAATACTTATAGGAACAGTAACATCTGCGATTGCAGTTTTTATAATTTGGTATTGGAAAGCCCGATTTCTATTGTTAGGTTTAGTCACTTTCAAATTTTTTAATAGGATGATTTTTATTTCATTCACTCCACTTGTTTTAGAATCATATTCAACTGTATATAGATCTCTGGGTACAGGAACAACCATTGCCTTTGGTAGTGCAACAGGGTTCATTTCTCCAGCAATAATACTACATTTATATGAAAAAGATAATTATAGTCCTTTTCTAGTTTCATTCTTTATTTTAATTGTTATGACAATCATTTTTGCAACTTACCCTAGAGATTTAACAAGAAAACCCCTTGATATTAAATTTGAAAAGGAAGATTGAATAAAGTTATATTTCATCTAAATATGTGTATATTTTACATTTTCATTTTTCTAGTTAGATTATTGATAAATATCAATAGTTCTTATATATAAATGAAATAATAATTTAATTTGACATAGAAATTGAGCATAAAACAAATTAAATTAAATTGTTGATTTTTCTAATTTTTAAAAAAGGACATAATAATAGAATAAGAGTAAACTGAAAATCTAAAATCTAAAATCTAAAACTTAGAAATAGATTAGATTAATTAAGAATGAGTTTAGAAATTTAATATATGAGTACTTAATAATATCATTAGAAGGAATGATCATTTTATATAGTTTTGATTATGAATTCCAAAAACTCCTATTCAGATAAGACAGTTTTTTGCTACAAATTGTTTTTGCGTAGAATGTTTGACCAATTCTTATCACTGATTCTATTGCCTCCAAAGATTCTTCTCATTTCAATCATTGACAATGCATTATCTTTATCTACATCCAATTAAGCGAAGACTAATTTCAATTTCTCCACTGTCAATAGTTTCTTCTTGTCTTGACAAGCCAGTAAGAATTCTGTATGATAGATGATTCACATACCTGTATAATCTAGATAGCCATTTCCATTTGAATCAATCTTTTAAACCAATTTCTCAATGTCTTTATCCTCCAATTTTGTACTTGTTTAATATTTTTTATATCCTCTATCTATAATCAAATAAGTACCTTCAATTAGTTCTTAAGTGGAAATCTTACCATCTCTGTTAGTGTCAAATTCTTAAAATACCTAGAGGATCTCTCTCTTTTGGTCTTAAGTTAGAGTCATTTATACTATTTACATTATAATGGCTTCCACTAAGACCTCACATTTCTAAAATTTACGAAGATTTGTTAATGCAGGATTCATTTTCACTGCTTACTTTTTTTGTTTTGCTTTTACAATCCATCTATCCTTTAAAGCATCTGATGCAGAGGGTCTGTGATTTTATGAAAAGTTTAATAATTTTTGTACGAATTCTCTGGCCTCTGGGATTTTATCCCAATCAAATGTATCCTCCAATTTGACAATGCCTCTCATGATTGAATTTTTAATTGATTATGTCATAATGCCATCAAAAGGCATTGCTCCAGAAAGCAGAAAATGCAACAATACTCCAGCTGACCAGATATCAGTTTTGAAACTATAAAATCCGTTAATCATCTCTGGAGATTGATAGTGTTGATCTCCAATTGGTAATTGGATAGGATGCTGAATTTTTTTGGCTGCTCCGAATTCCAAAAACGTAATTGTAAGTTAATCATCACAGAAAAGGGCGTTATGATCTTAAAATTAATAATTTTCACAATGTAATACTTAGAAAACGATAAATGATATTTTTTGAATGTAAATATACAAAGGTACTTAACACTTACTCTATAATGACCGCAGCCATTTGTTCTGGGTTTCCTCCCTTGTTGATCATCTTGCTAAGGAGATTGCCACCTACATAGTCCTCATAAATGATGTAGTAGTATTCAGCTTCATTGAAATATTCCATCATTTTGGCAATATTTGGATGATCCTTGCTTTTACATTAAATTTACTAAGTATTGCATAGTGTGTATGTTATTTAGCATCAAAACTGGCTCATCCGATTTTGGATCAGTTGACTTTTTTATAGTTTTAACTAACTTTCGAGAATCTGTTTTTTTGCAATAGTACCACTGATAAATTCCGTATTCAGTAGTCAGAAATGGGTTGTGGTCAATAATACTGTATTCATCCTTAAATAGGTTCTTATTCAGTTGAAAGCAATCTCCTTGATCAAAAGGCATTTCTGCATAAACAGGGTCTGCTGACATATAGACTCGAATATATACTCTCCAGCAATTAATTTTTGGGGATGATTACTTTTAATTTAGATGAATGTCTTTTGTTTGCCTCTTCCTAGTGTTTACTTGCAAAACAAGAACCCATTAGTTTAAAATAAATTAAAAATTATGTCTTAATATCAACCATAAAGAATCAATATATCTCGAACTCAGCCTTAACAAGACAGTTTATTGCTAGAAGATGATTATCAACAACTCAAGAGTCCCCAATTTGCCTCCGAGTAAAAGTAAGCATATTGATCAAATTGACAGCACTCTCCCAAGAAGTACCTACAGAACACCAGATGCCAGAGTCAACCAATTTGATGGGACATCGAATGAAGAAATCTATAAGAAAAAGTAAACACAACCCCTATTCTAGAATAAATGAATTGCAAAGATAAAACGATGATCTAAGATAAAAGTACTTATAGGTCTCCAGTGAAAATTAAGATATAATCCAAGAGCAACGAGAGGAAATAGAATAATATTAAAATGAAGTTAACTTATTGAAGGAACAATTGATGCAAAAGGAAATTGAAATTTAATAGCTAAATGATCTAAATCAAAACTTAAAATAAGAGATTAGCGATTCAGAGGGTAGTATTATAATGTAATAAACATTTCATAGAGGGTTTTGATAAATTGGAACAAGATTATAAAAATAAACTTAAAATCGGAAATGACTCTCAAAAAATATTTTCAGAGGTCTAGCTATTGGGTGAAGAAAATCAGAAATTACAAGAAGAGCTTCAAGATAAAGATAGACTATATAATTAATGCAAACAATAACTATAGAGTATTCAGATCGATTTGAATTAATTGCAATAGGATAGCTAGTACAATCAAGAATTATTGAATCAAAAAGATAGGGAAATTCATGAACTAAATTAATAAATTGAAAGGAATAAGGAACTCTAACGAAAATAATAGGATTTTTCAAACAAAGTAGTATTTTAATCTAATCTATAGCAAGATCTCTTGAATAAGGAAGTTTAAAAATTGAATCAATAAGTGAAGCAATTGTAAAAGGAAAATCAAGACTTGAAGAATGAAAAACAATTAGTCACGTTAGAACTTCAAGAAAATAGAGCCAATCCTGAATATATGGGCAAAATCAATCTATTGGGATAGGTATATCAATTCTATAATATCAGGAAGTCGAAAGACTAAATAATACCTTAGCCTTAAAGAGTAGAGAATTAAATGATTACAAAGCGTAGATTACTAGAATGCAAAAAGAAATCTAAAATTTAAGAATGAATGAATTCAAATTACAAGACATGAATATGAATTTGGATAGCTTAATTAATCAATACAATAAGTTGAAAGATGACAATTAAATTCTCAAATAATAAATTGCATAAAAACAAGTGAAAATCAATTCAGAATTGGAAAAGAAAATCCAAATACTTCAATAAGAATGTGAAAAACTCTCATCATAACTGAATTCTAGCAAGAAAGAGAATGATTATTTAAGAGAACAACTAAATGTTTCATCTTAATTCGAAGATACAAATAGGTTATTAAAATAATAAGTAGACAAGTTTCAAATGTAAGCTAAATAGCTTGAAAGCGAAAGATAGAGTTTATTACAGGAATATTAATTGCTATCAAATAGTTATAATAGCCAGAAATATAATTACTCTTAGTTACTGCAAGAATAATAAGAAAATAATAATTCAGTATTGTATAATAATTAAAAAAATAGGTTCTCCAATTAAAAAATGAAATCTAAAGATTGTAAAAAATGAAGCCAGAGACCTTCGAGAAAAATCAAAATAATTGCAATCACTAGGATATAATCATGTAATAATAAAAAGATTTGGAAGTAGCTAATAAGTAGATTCCTTTGTTGAAATAAACAATTTAGAAGTTGAAAAATGAATTAGATATAACAAAAGAGTTCATTCCTTAAAATTCTTAATAATCATAATAACCAAATATTTAATAGGATTAAAAGTTGTTTGATAAGTTACAAAACTATGAAGTAAGGTTTCCTCAATTAGTGGAGGAAATCGAGAGACTTAATTAAATACTGACAGAGAGAAATGAACAAATCTTGATTTACAAAAAGAACTCCTTTTAAGCTGATTAAGTATTGGAAAAGGTAAGTGCATATGAAGCAGAAATTGAGAGATTGAGATAGACAATATTTTTAAAATAATAAACAATAGATTCATTGTAGTAATATAAAGAGAATCCTGGAGTCTAAGATTTAATTTTTAAGTTGCAGGATGAAAACAGAAGGTTATCAAATTTAGTAGGAGTTAGAAATAATGAAATAGCTGAACTTAAATTTAAACTATCAGAATATGAATAGAAACAAAAATTATTGAGTGAATCTAATTCTGGAAAATATGAATTGTAGAACATGCTATTAAATTAGGAGATTGATTAATTGAACTAGAAATTGTTGGAGGCAAAGAATGAGATAAGTCTGTTGAAATTGACAAAGAATGATAAATTCAATGAAGAAAGAGTAAAAGAATTTATAAATGCTTTTAGGGGAAAGTGTTAACGTAGGAATTAGAGAAGTAAATGAGGATAAATAAGGAGAATGAAAAAGAATTATTGAATTTAAGATCAAAATTTGCAGAAGTTGTAGATGCAGAAAGAAAATTGATTGATTGCAAATGTCTTTTAGTTTTATTGTATAATGAAATAGAACGATTGAATTAAGAAAAAGAAAATGATTATTTGTTATTTTGAATTTATATTAATTTATTTAACAGCTATGGAAAACAATAGATTTTATTCAAATCAATCCTGTCAGAAAGAATTAGAGTAACAACTGAAGGATTCATTCCTAGAGATTAAACTTTTAAAATAAGAGAACAAATACTTGTAATTGCTTTATTTAATTTTTATAGATCATCTACTTTTGAAGAGTTTAAATTAAAACAAGAAGAAACTAGAAAATTGCAATCCTTAGTAGTTGAATTAGAATAAAGAGTGTTAACTTTGGAAGAAGAAAATGCTAAATTGGATGCTGAAATAGGATACCTGTAAATATAGAAAAATATATATTTATTAGAAGAGGATTTTCATAAAGCAAAGAAATTTAGGTAAATTAGAAGGCTAGTTATACATAATTGGAGCAAGAGTTATAAGATTTATAGATTTACTTAAGAAAGTATATATAGTTATAGGAATTGTAAGTTATTTAATATATAGTTATAGTCTAATTGAACAAGTGCCAAATATTAATTTGTAATTATGTTGGAAGGAAATTAATCAGATATTTAAAAATCAATTCAATACTAATTAGTAAATTTAGAATTTACAAGATGAGCTAAAACTGATTGAGAGTACCTATAAAGAACTTGTTCATTCTAAAGATAATAATTTGACGCCTTTACAAGAGATGGCTAAATGTATTAATAAATTATAAAATTCAGAGTAAAGTATCAGAGAATCAAGGGTAGAAATAGAGAGAATAAGAAAAGAAGTTCAATTAAAATAGATGGATTTAAAGTAGTCAGACACAAAATTAAGTGAGTTACAAAATGAGTTTACTTACATCAGTAAAATTGAGACTAGGAAAAACAATGTGTAAATGGAGGCTGAAAAATAATTAATTGATTTTAGAAAGGGGATCTCAACAACAAAAAATTCTCATCACAATGTTTCATTAATGAGAGACACTTTCAAAGAAAGAGACACGTATTAAGAAATGATACCTGAGAGATTAAGGGATTAATCGGATGTACTTCCAATCACTTCTTCAATTAAGAGAATACAAAGACCCTATATAGAGATCAATGATAGATTTGATGACTATCAAGATGCAGTGAAGACTCCAATAGAAAAAACCATAGATTAAACCAGAAAGAAATTAAGTCGACAATTAAGTTAAGCAAGTAGTCTTCGTGATTAAAAATATATTTGATCATTATAAACTTTTAATTCATGAAGGAAGTTTTTATAGGTATAACCATAAGGACGCAGGATTGAAGGTTAAGTTCTATTGTAATTGTTGTTATTAGAGTTGCTATTGCTGTAAGTACTATTATGATTATTCTTGGGTTGGAAGTCTCAATTAGACATTATTGGGTATAGAGAATTGTTCCAATTTGATAGGGTTCTAGAGGATTAGTAATAAATGCATACACTTTCTTGTTCAGGCATCGAATGTGAACTTTGGTTAGGAAGAGTACCTGAAATGTGAATAATTTTTCTTATTCTCTCAGGATTAACCAGTTACTCAGGTTCTTTAAGTTCTTTTTTCTTCTTTTTTTCTGGGATTTTTGCATTATACTCTTCTTCTAATTATTCTTAATCGATTTAATCGTCCTCCCTTTTGTATTTTAATAAGGAGTTGTAAACTCTATGGTATGCTCCTTGGAGTTCATCCTATGATGTAAACGATAAAAAGTACTAGATTTTCAACTTGGGTGAATCCCTTGGGGACATCATTGATATCCATAATGACTTAGACGCAATCATTGTTGAGAGGATCAAGGAATTCTTGGATCTTTTTCATATTCTATTGATATTTGGCTTCGTTGCTCTTACAATCAATATATAATATGATGAGTTTCTACTCTATTTTTTGAATTCCTTGTAATGCATTGCTAGTAGAAAGAACATGTTGTAGTGTTTAGATTAAATTGTCTGGCTAAGATAAAATAGAATGATTCAGTACATTACCTCAGTAAACTTGATTTTGGCAGAA
Organism: Paramecium octaurelia; assembly: GCA_905182995.1. Classification (NCBI taxonomy): domain Eukaryota; phylum Ciliophora; class Oligohymenophorea; order Peniculida; family Parameciidae; genus Paramecium; species Paramecium octaurelia. Next base: position 206,064 of record CAJJDP010000110.1, read on the forward strand.
TTTACATACAACGAGATGCAAGCACTGAATTTAAGAAGCAAGAAGATTGGATGCTTGACCTTGTGCCGAATATTTGGGGCGGTGAAATAGTTGATGAGTCCATCGATAGAATTTTTAATGACTTCTGAGTTCTGGGGTTTGATGATCAGAAACTATTTCTCCAAATTGTTGGGCAAGAAGGGATCGAAATACGATTACAGTTTTTGGATCTATGTAATAGTTAGGTCGACTTACCTTCTGTTTCACAATATCTCGAGCGGATTTGCGGGAATCCACAAAAATGGGAGGTGATATACGAGAATCTAAGATCTGAGGAAATTCAAATTTGCTCTGACACAAATATAGGGTTATCACGATATGGAATCGTTAATGCTGAACTATATTTAAACTTTGTTACATCGTGGTTATAGGAAGTGGTATTAAACTTAAGGCCCGAGAAGATGCACTTCCCGTTCTCCATGTCCACTTTGAGGTTTCCTTTGGCTCCCACTTCCAGCAGATGATGAGTTTTCATCGGAGTTATGATTGGCTTCACAATTTGCAGTTTACACTTGCTAATAATTCGATGGTTACATAAATATTGTTCGGAGGGGCTAGACGCTCATTCGTCAACGGGTCTGTAATCTATTTGGTGTTGTAACACATAAAATAATACTTCCATTTCTAAACCAATATCTGGAAGGTTCCAACTCTTATGCCAATTCCAACCCAAGTTGTCAGTGTATATGAAAGGTCTACTTTGGTCAATCTTAATGTTGATGAGGGGATCTATGGTCCCATTCTCAGTCGGAATCTTAAGTGAAATTTAAGGACTCAAATTCCAAGAAGTCTGAGTATCCTTTACAATTCTTTTGATATCATAATTGCAAGGAACCCATTCCCAGATGTTCTTATCTTGGTCTTATTTCATCATTTATTTTTTATAAAATTTTTACAACAATTATCAAATACTGTCGTGCTTATATTGTATTATAATCTATAAAGGACTTTAATATTTATTATAAAGAATAGAATGGAAAGGTACAATATTCATTAAATATTTGCCAGTTAACAAATCAATCCAAACGAACAAACCTTACAAAATAATTCTTCGAGTTCCAATCCTTAAGTCAGTTTAACTACAATCTTAAACGAAATCGTCAAAGAAGGAATCCATAATTAGAATACGGAATTATTCATTAAATAGTAATTAACTCCCTTTGATATTTTTAGTGTGACTCTTAATTTTCAGACATTTTGGGAATTGTTATTAGTCATCAATTTTGATGAATCCTCCCAAAACGGCAAGTAACATCTAAATCATTATTACTAGTCATCTCTTTATCGTCACTGAAATACTCAGGACCTAACCCGAATAGATCTTCGATCATCTCTTTCGTTTTAATCAGATTGAGTATATGGATTCTATGAATTTCCTATTCTAAACTCTTGATAGGGACTGCATAGATGAGACGATTGCTGCTTATTTTTCAAAATTCATAAGTAGTTTTATGCAAGTGAGGGGTGCAGAGGTATTTCTATTAAATTATAAAAGCTTTGGAATTATTTATAAACTAATGGAAAATATATTTATGAAGATCTGATGAAGAATCTTCACATCAATCATATTGCTGATATTGTTTATAATCTAATAGCGTTTTTTAACAAGAACGATCAAGGTTAGAATTATAATTAAGAAAGACTCTTTTTGTTAAATAGAACTATTGATATTCTATTAAATAAACATTATGATTTATAAATCGTTGAAAACGTGTGCAACATCCTCATAGACTTATTAAGAAACCTAACAGATTAGGAATTCAAATAGATGATGCTTGATAAGGTGTATATTCCAGATTCCTTCTTTGATTTGATAGTAATGTTTACAGTAATCTAGTTAGTTTCTCACAAAGTCCCATCTCTTGGCTGACCTTCTGATATAGCTACTCTACGAATCCCAACAATTTACAATGTTATCCCAATAGTATTAGCCGGATTTTTAATTTAACTATCAACAATTCGAGGTCATCGGTAAAAAATTCAGCCAAGCACTTACTTTGGATCTCAACCTAAGTATGCATTTATACGAATGATTAGATAACTTCTCCACAAGCTATGGAGTCTAATCAGAAATCTTGGGGTAAACTAAGATCAAACTCATACAATTCTACCTGAATATTCTTTAAAGCAATAATTTGACTCTGATAAACTACTTTAATCATCAGGAGATTTTACTCAATCTAATGTTCTTTATTCAACAGTACGAATTCAACAATCAACTTTAAAATTATTTTATGCACATCATTGCTTAAATCTTTTCAAATACTAATTTAGAATTCTTGTAAAAATAAGTTAGTTATGAATTGAATATATTAGGATTCTTGAGCTTCCTCAATTAAGAATATTACAAACAAGTAGGTTTAATAAGAAAACCCATCACAAAAGGCTATTAGGGGATGGTCAATAAATTGACAGCATTTTTCAAGGATGTTATATATACAGAGGAGTGGAATCAATACATTCAAAATCACCAATAAATTCTATATATTGAGGATAATTATCTCTTTGGCATAATTCCAGAAAATAAAAAAAATAATCAACAAGAAGACTTGATGTAAGATTTACATTTAAATTAGAAAACCTGAATAAATTGATAAGGAGGAAGAGGCTCCCCAATAGGAAACAGAAAACAATTAGCCTATTTAAATTAACGAGGACTAAGGTATAAAATTAATCATGTCTTTAGTACAATAAGCTGTAGTTTTGGTAGAGAATAATTTTTAAGATCAATCTAATTTTGGAGAAATACTTGGAGAACAGATTCTCCATTAAATTGCAAAATAAAGATAAAATATCTCAAAAAGCTAATAAATTATTATGAGTAATAATTTTGATTTCAGTACAAAATTTCGGAGTTTATCACCTACTTCCACTTAGAGTAGCAACAAAGATAAGAGATCTAAATCTTAGGAGAGAGTTTATAAAAACTAGAAAGTTTCCATTACTCAAAGCTTTATATTATCTAGAAGAGCGGACATTAATAAGAGTCAAGAGATTATTCATTGATTGTTTTAAGATATTTTTATAAAATTAGATCAATGTAAATGGTAAATTTAAGAATCAATATATATTATAAAACCATTCAAGTACATTAGTCTTAAATTGTCCCAATATACAATTAATTATAAATAAGAAGGTATACTCGTTTCTCTCATACTATTACAACATGATTTCCTTATTCAAATAATCCTTCACAAAGAAACCATTCTTATGCATCCATTTGATTATTGTTAGAGCAAATCTATCAGCAAAGGTATTGCTTTGTTCTTAAGATTCAATGGAACTCATGGCTTTACTGATCGTTTCCTATTTGGAACTGGAATATTGATTCAGTCTTTGAGACAACTAATATAATTGTGTACGCACCGAAATATCACTTAATTCTTGATTATCATTCATAAAATAGTGGAGTAAGAATTGTATTACTTGGAATGGATTTCCACAGTTTTCTTGCAATATTCTAAATAACAAATATTCTTTCCATCTGAAGATACCACTCTTAGATTACTATTGTATAGCTTACATCTACATTAACTCCAAGAGCCCTGTATATCTTAAGCAATTCATTCTAACAATGTCCACTCAGGTTTTCATTATAGATAACAAAATATTTCATAGGGATTCCATTTTACATAGTATTCAACATACACAATGATTTGTAATCGATGTAGTATTTATAAATTAGGTAGTTGTCTAATTTTGGATTACTTTGTTTTATTGTATTAATCATATCCAAACTTAAATGATCAATTTGTTTGTCTTAATCATCTTCTAACACTTGTGATGGTTGTATGACTTTAAATTTTGGATAGATGTTTTAGACCACCAGTTTTGGTAATTACACATCGTATTCCTTTTAGTACTCCACTAACTATTGAATCTATTTAATTTGCTTTAAGTTCTATCGAATCAATTCCTATCTTTTGGAACTGCTATCTCCATACACCACCACATCTTATTTACAACATTAGAAAATCATCTGCTATTTGAATCTCTGTAGCTATTTGATTCTCTTGCTTATTCGTATGCTTTCCTTAATCTTTGGCAACTATTTAATCAGTGTCTCTTTTGAGTCTGCACATACCAAAGTCGGGGGATTCCAACCCAATTAACAGGCATTCAAAATTTCTATTCCATCGAAAAATGAAATCACTTTTACTGGTTTCTGAATCATCTTAGCTAACTGAAACTTCAAGTCATTAATCACTTGAATGGCTAACTCTCTTGATGGAACAAAGAAATAATCGAACATTTTTTAAATCTATCAATCCAATTAATTTATACTTAATACTCTTCTCCACTTATTTTGAGTTGATGAAAAAAATTAATCAACTATTAAACATCTTTAATCTTCGTGAATTGATCGCCTTAGAATCTACTCTAAGGAAAAGAATACGATTATGAATAAGGCAAAAAAAGTGCGTACGTCTACTCATTCAATAAATTGGGAATACAATTCTTGGTAAAAGATTCCAATATCTATTTAAAATTAAATTTAAGGTAGTCATTCAGTCCATTTTCATCTACATAAAATAAATAAGCATTTTTTCTAATCTTTTGACTCTGAGTCTTATTTGATTTCCCACAATCCACACTTAAACTTACTAAACTATTTCTCAAACTTTTGGCTGGTTTCTCAATCACTGAACTCGTCCTAGTTTAAATTATGGATCTTTCAGTTTGAAACTCTCTCTTGATGTAATTATAATTCAAATAAACCTTCTTCGGTTTTATATGTTGATTATACATATAATAAATTAAATTAATTAATACACAATAACTTCATGTTACAATGAATTAATTCTATGACAATACTAGCTTACTTATGTATATATCTTATCGATCTCAAAACTGGAAATAATGATTTAACAGAAAATTTTAGAAATTAGCACCTCTTGATTTAAAATATAACATTATACAAGATAAAATTGAAAGTTAGGCCCATTTAATTTTGATTTTAAAAATAGTACTCTATCCTTCCTGAAGCCTACTTTCCAAGTTTAAATTGATAAGATTTTGTTATCAATGTAAATTCGAATTGAAACTCATGTCTTATGCCTATTTATATAATTGAAACTAAATTAATCTTATCAAATGAATATTTTAAAAAATCTTGATTTATTCGGAGTACCTCTCGTGTATGGGATTGATCAAAGGCAGTCTAAGTATAAGAGCATCTTGGGAGGAATATTATCCTTAATTACATTTTTAGGCAGTTTTGCCTACGCAATTTGGATATTTTATTTGTGGCAAACCAAATAGATGAATCCTAAGATATCGAATTCGAAATATGTTTCTGATTACTCTGCCCTTGACCTCAGTGCAGGATTAATTAGATTATATTATTGGTAGTATGATCCAAATCTAATCGATCCCTTTTAAACAAAAATTCTCTTGCCTCTTGTGATTTACAACAGAAAAAATCAGTTGACATCACCTTCATTAATAAATGAAACTTCGGTTACAAGTCATGGAAATACTTATATACCTAAAATAGAACTAGGGTTTTCTAAAATAGATGGAGAGATTTACACTTCAGAGGAAATGTATATACAAATAGTTATGTGCTCCGAAATATATTTATAACCTAATGAGAAGTGTGCATCTCCTGAGCTAACCGAACAATTTTTCAAATAATCTTCGAATATGGTTGTGTTGCAAATTTATTCGACAACCTTGGATTCTCGAGATGGATCAGAGTAAAATGGATTACAGGAATTATATATTTAAATAGAAGAACACTTCTGTTATACTATGAATACCTTTCTTTAAACCAATATGTATGAACTTCAGGATTACTTTCTATTTGGAACATCGAGATATAAGGAATATATTTCAGGAGCAGTTGTACAGACTTAAACAAGTTCAACTGATTATTGTTATAAGGCATTCAATAATAATGCTCTTTCTCTTGTTTACTTAGGAATGAATGGCAATCAAACAAAAACAATTTTTGAGTATCCTCGTGCAGGAGATCTCTTAGCAAATATTGGATCTATAGTGTCTTTATTATTTATGATCAAGTACATTATTATTGTTTTGAATCAAAATTCTTTAAACTAAATGATAATAGTAGAACTGATATCTTTCTATTATCCAGAGTTTAAATCTATTTGTATAACAAAGAATTGGAGATAAAAAATTACAATGGTTAAAATAAATGAAAAGAAGGTAGATGTAGAAGAATTTAAAAAATTTTATGATAAAGCAAAACATCAGATGCATTCAAAATTGAACTATTTAAATTTATTGTATGAAATTTCGAGACTATACTTTATTATTCGATCGTTTAAATACAAAGAGGAACTATTTAAGTCTCATAGTGTTGGAATAAAAATGAATCTAATTTCGAATAAGGACTTTGATGTTATCTACGATTATAATTCAATTAGTTCAGCGAAATCAAAAACAGAACGTATTTTATTAAATGAAGATGATGCCGACATAATATCGTTAACAAGGAGAAAGAATCTAAATAATATTGATTTTATTCCAGATGAAATAATTAATGAGAACGATTTTTATAATACCAATAAAATAGTTTGATTGTTAATTATTATTCTTTATTTTATTAATAATTTACATTAGATTGAAGTGTCAATTATTTTTTTATGATTTTCACAATAAGGGTGTTGAATTCTGTGTTTATAGTGGAAATCATAAAATGTATAAACAGTATTGAAAGTGTAATTCTAATAATTATGCCGATTGTTGCTTATTATATTTAATAAATTTAACCAGTGTTTAAGCAAATTATAATAAACTCAATTTAAAAATATAAGTAATTCGCTTATTTTTAATATGTTACTATTGTATAAAATTTATCAAACTTCACTTTTACGAGCAAAAAGTACTCTTTATGATTTCATGTGATATTAATATTTCACACCATTTTAAGAATTTAACCAAAATTAATATTATCCATTAATAAAATATATAATGAAAAATAGATTATTTATAATTTTTCAATCTTATAAACCTCTGTAATGCATTTCTATGTTGGGATAGTCGGTTGCTTCGAATTTCATTCTAAGATTATTTGAGAATAAATACTTATCTTGATTCATTTTCTTTCTATAATAATTTATTAGTGTGTAAATAAGGGCAAATGCTAGGATCAAAACAAAAGTATATTTCATGTATCTTTTCCATCGCAATTATTTTATGTATTCGTTATTAACATTGATGGGTTTGTAGAATTTTTCTAAGTGAATCATTTCTTAATTTCTTAGTTAGATAATAGCTAGGAATATAGATAATAACCTTACAATCAGTGTAGATATTGAATTATATCATTTTTGCATCTATGAGTTTAGTTTCGTCCAATTCTTAACTTATTGAAAATGTCAGTTGAGTTTCCTTAGCTGGATTTTCATATTGCATTTCAAATTAATAAGTTTCAAAGCAGTAATCAAATGTTTATGTCGAGCCTTCCTCAATAAATTGATAAGCCAATATATATGCAACCTATAATGTTTTAAAGTTGGGATTCTCCTTGATTTACAATCTGAAGCCAGTGACAGTTAGGTAATATTTATCATCCTTTCTTTCAAATTCCCAATTGAGATTGCCATCGTTTCCAGGTTGAATATCATTGAGTGGAATATAAGAATCCTGCTTTATAAGTTGAGCAGTAATGGTGAATGGAGTTTATGAATCAGAATTATAATTGTTTGCACTTGCAACTAGATAGTAATAACCAGACTTTTTGACTTCAATAACTTCCACCAAACGATCAGTCACCTAATATTGCTTATTGTATTATCCATTTCTTAAAAGATCGATATCAGTAGACCCGAATAAGTTCAATGTAGATCCGCACTGCTGCACCTAGAGTAACAATTACCCTTCAGATGGACAAAAGTATTCCCAATATTTGGGTTACTATTTTAATATGCTTACACTTTTTTGACTAGGGACCAATATGTTTAGATAGCTATTGCTAAAGATCAAACTAAAGTCGATGCTTATCTAATCATTTTTATTAAAGATTTCGATTTCGTAATCTCCTGCGTGATCCTAAAATTCTGCATAGTAATATTGAGAAATTTGGGCTTCCTTGTCTGGGAACAGTTGATGGGATACTTGTTTCTCATTGGTATATTTGACAAATATTTTCGGGACTTCTTTCTTGTATTTGTTATACTCGTCTTTTTGATAGGTGTTGAAGAGCATGGTAATAAATATTGAAAAGGTATTTTCATTCCCTTTCTATACGCTATTGTAAATGAATTTCTCTGATTGGTGAGGATGTAACAATAGAGTATAGACTTCACCAACATTGATAAACTTAGTTCCTTTTACATCTCTGCATTAGATCTTATAAGTAGCACTTTTGTCAAAAGATTTAATCGTGATATTAAATTGATTTGAAAATTCAGCTGATACTTTCATTAATTCCTCAATGAAACCTTAAGCAGATGTTTCCTTGCTCACTCTTTTTGTGATTGGCTATTTTGAAGGGTCGCTGCTATATTCAACTTCAACTTTACCTTCTAACACTTCTACTTTCAGAATAGAGTCATAAGGACTGTAATAACTGTAGGATTAGATGTCATTCGGATCAAGTTAGTTTATCATGATCACATCTTTGGCAAGATAAACCTTTGATGATTTAACTTGAACAGCCAAAGTGATATCCGAATCTTATTCTGATCTGACAGCGACTAGATACTTGTGCCTATCTTGAGGTGTAAACTTCATTTATTTTTTAAATCCCTTCCCCGAATTGTTAAATTGGAATAATTCAATTTATTTGATGAAGGAATCAGATTCCTTAGAATCATCAGCTATTTCATCGACGAAATACGCAGCTGTTCCACTCTAAAGTATGAATAATATTTAGAAGTCCTCCACTATGTATTGTTGGTATTTAAAATAGGCTACTTCTCCTGATTTCAGAACTATGTTTTGTGGGATGCCTTACTAAATTTGGTAGTAATGGAACTTTCCAGTTTGATATACTATGCTGTAAGAACAGGTGGTATACCCAATAACGCCAATAATGTAGAGTCCAGCCATCTTAGGGTGTTTGGGATTGCCACTTTCGATGACTAATTGATCTCCCAAATAATCGATGGATGTCCAGTCATAGTTCTCAGCATCTGGATATTCATCCTTACTGACTACAATATTGACATCACAAGACGACATAGGAGTGAGGACAATCATTAGGTTTGTATCGTTATCGTAGACATAGGCTTTATAGTATTTGATGATGGATCTGTCGATGGTTCCATAATAGGCTATTTATTCATATAATCCAATGTATCCAGATGAATATTGGATGGAGTATGTCTAATCTTGGGTTAAGTAATATTCTAGATCATCAACTTTCTTTATTGTGATAGCCAGCACACATTAATATTAACAATATTGCAAGGATCCTTAAGGGAGAGTCAATTAACTATGAGGTACTCCAACAATGGTTTTTGAAACTGAAACTATATTTTTGGATTCTGAATTTGTGGGATACTCGTAGACTCCCTTGTTAGGATACTGAACGGTATTAAATACAGAAACTAAGATTTGCAATGGTTATGGATATCCGAAATTGACAACATTCAGAACAACATCATTTTCTGGTTGATAAAATAAATAGTAGTGATGGTATGAGGCAGGCAAGGTCTAAGTTACAGGTTCTTCTAGAGTCAACTGAATTTACGAGTTGTCTTTGGAAATGAGTAGTGAGTAGAAGGTGTCGACAGTGCTTGTGACTTAGATTTAAACTTGGCAGTAGAAGATTTCTGTAATGGAACTCTTACATTTATCCAGAGGCATGTTGGATGCACTCAATATCATGGATCCTGTTATTAATTAATGTTGATTGCTGTCAACAAATGCAGTCACAATTAATTCACTATCCTTATGAGAATGAGCTCTTTTGGTAAGTTGAACATCCTCGTTTTTAAAAAAAGTGTAGTAGAAATACTGGAAATCACCTGCTTCGATCCAAGTATAGAAGTTCTCATTCAGAACCAACATGTTGTTCTTCCACCCTATTCTATAAATGATTCTGAATGAAACTTAACTAAAAGGTTCCGAGGGTTCCACTCTCAGATAAATGACTTCTGGGTATTCATCTTCATTGAATTAGATCTGAATCTCCTCAGTACTTTGCCATCTCGACTCATTCAATTTGATTGATGGATGATCAAAACCATAAAGCTATAATTACCCAGTCTCATGCAAGATTTCCACTTTCACATTGTCATGTAATGATTATTTGCTTTGGTCAGTATTTAAGTAATTTGTGAGATCGATCTTATACAAACCCACCTCTCCACTAAATAGAGTGAAATCTTGAGGACTTCCCTCGTACAGTTGGATGTATTGCCAAGCGAACTTACCTTTTACATGGAAATCATCTCCTGTCCTAATCACTACCACTGTGATTGTATACAGTCCTGCTGTTTCTCCGAATACTGAAATGAAATAGGTTCCCTGTTGGATTTCTTCATTCTCAGAACCGTAACGGATCATATAATTGTTTCCTTGCATCTCGAAGTTGTCTTTATTTGGTCTCTGACTTGTGGTTGATGAATAGATCTAAAAGGTTCCTTAGATCGGTGTTAGGATGATTGAGATTCTATTGATATCCTGAGAATTGCCAATGTGAAATTTGAAATAATTAAAGCTTTGTCTCTCCACCATCGATTTATGTGGTGTGTTCTCCTTCAATTGAATGTGCGAGGACTGAGTGGACACCAAAACTGAATAGGAGCATCGATTGTATAATTGCGTATGGGTGTTGCTAGGGTATATGGCTAATACATAGGTGCAACTATAGAATTCTCCAAAGGACTGACAAACATCGGGATCATAATTGAATACCAGTATCTAATTATTTTTTGTTGGTATCGTGTAAATAAACAAGTCTATTGGATTCTTAGAGGACCTCTCTTCTAAATGGTTTAGATCGTCTTGGATTATTTTGCACTCATCCTCATAACATCTCTTAAGAATCAGAGCACACTCTTAATCGTAATTGGTCAACTCCACTGTCACTGCTTTAGTTTTAGATCCTGACAACACAAACCAATAATTGATCATCTCATTATTCTCAATATTGCCTTCATATGGAACATTGACATTAATGTATTGGTATTCAAAATCTTGAATCCCTGTTTCCAACTCATAAGTGCACATCTCGTTTCCAAACACTGCGATATACAAATACTTCTCATCTCCACTCTAGAATTTGAATTGAGCCTTTTCGATTATTAGAACCTGCTGGGTCATTCGTTCAAAGTGATATTGATACTATTCCAATAGCACTGGCTAATAATCAGGATTCGCATATAAGGTGGCGTGTCCAATAAATGGAGTTAATTTAATAAACTAAACATAATCTCACTATGATTTACCCATTTTATTTTCCTGTCAATCTCATTCAGATCACTATAACTGTTTTCTTGGATCTTCACTTTGAAAATCCTAGCAATGCCAGATTCCACTATCCCATTGTAAATCTCTTAGAATTTCAATTCTCTCAATATCCCAGAAGTCTGAGTCTTGATCTAAAATATAGCTCCAGCCTAACCAGATACAACCAGAGTCAACATGGAGGACTGTGGCAATTCTTAAACGGACAGAGACAATAATTTAGACCCACTCCATGAGTCCTTGGCAACATACTAATGGTCACTTGATGTAGGTATTGTTGTTCCTACATTTAAATAGACTTGGAATTCAGTTTCGAATTCATATATGTTTAATGCCTTCACTTCTATTTCTAGTTCCACTTCCGATTTGCTGTATTCACCAATATCGATCTTTACAATCTCACTTTGTTAAGTGTCAGACAATTTATATTATATAAAATCATCTAATTAATATAAATATCCCTTATTTACTTCTTTGGAGCGTGTATTCTTAAGCGTAATCGACACGCAAATCATATTTACAATTGCCAGTACAAATTACTGTTATATAGAATGGAGTGTTGATTATCAATTTAGATTTGTCAATAATACACAAATCTTATTGAATATAGAATTATTTTTACCATTTCCTTTCGATGTGCATGAAGCAATATCCCCAAGAATTTTATTGTTGGGAAATTCATTGTCTTTTGATATAAAAATGTTTGGATCTCCTCCTGGATTTATTGCCTTCACCATTATCACGATGTCAGAATCATCCTTTAGTTCCTCCAAAATCAAATCATAAAAGTCTGCATTCTAATTTAGCCATTTAGATTAAGTGCTAATCAATCAATTATTTCTTTACCCTTCTACTCTTTGCCCTATGGTTAACTTCTTTAATTCTTAGGTGAAAACTACATTAAAGAAAATCAATAATGAGAACATGTTCGTAATTAAAATTATTAAATAAATATTATTCTTTCTATCTAGTCTTGTCACCCATTCTTATTAAGGGCAACCTCCTCTCTCTCATGCCTATTTCTCAAAAACCATTTAAACCACAATCCAAATATTTAAAAGTTGATACCCCACTTTCATTCCTTAAAAATCTATCTAGCGTATACACAGGTTGAGAGAATAGTCGTTCGTATCTCTTTGCCTATTTTATGTAATTTAAATGATAAGATATAATAGAAGATGTCAAACACATTAGATTGTGTAATCTTTTTTGTTGAAATTTCTAAAGAGATTTTTATTTGCTAGAAAATTAGTATAGAGCAAGTGAATTAATGCAAATGAAATATATAAATAATGACTAGAATTATTATCATTCATGTTTTTTCAAATTTAGTAGTTTCTTTAATTTATTCTGCAATTTCAAGCAACTACTTCCTTATGACTGCTTTACAATTCAAATCATTTTCTTTCTAAGCTTACCTAATTAGATTCTCGTATTTCTCATTAAGTCCTTTGAGTTTAGTTTCGATTTCAAATTGACGAGTAGTTGACAAGGGAGAGAGCAGAGGTTACTTCCTATTTTCAGATTTTCTATCAGGACTACAAAAATTGAAATTTTAAGTAGTTTTCATGTCTTCCAAACATTCTCTTATTGCTTGTTTCAATTAACTTTGTCTTAAACTGCTTTCAATTCTCGGACTGGTCAATGGAGGCGACATCTAGTCAATATTCAATTTAGTAACAGTTTTCTGTTCCTTGTACCCCTATTTAAGTTCGGTTTCCCCTTAACTAAGCTTCCTGTTGATGTACCTATGCTATCTCTCCTCGTAATCCAATTTAATCTTGACTTGCTGATATTTAAGACTCAAATCCTTATAATCCTGAGTTAATTATTCTACGATTTATTGGTACTCGTTGCATTTCCCAATCAGATCCTAGATTCTTCGACTCATTTGTTCTTCTCTTACACTCTTATTGCTTTCGATATCATCGATGTTCCTAGAGTATTGCTTGTCCTTCTCATCCAATTACACTTTTAAGGCATGAATTTGTTTTTCGAAGTCATGCATTTTCATGGGAGGGTATTTTGTTTTATAATTACTAAAATCTTGGAGGACCTACTCCTTCTCTATTTCCAAGAATTCTATTTTCTTCTCCTATTTTTTTATTTGTTAATCTTTTAGATCAAGTTTTATTTTCAGATCTTAAACATTAGTTTAAAGAGCAGCATTCTCTTCGAATTTCTTAAGTTCCACTTTATGGAGGAACCCTTTTTCATTTGACTTGTGTGCTTACAATTATCTTTGTAAACTGTCATGCGCCATTTGAATTTCGTGCTTTTCATGCTTCAATTCCTCGTTTTTCCTTATTAAATCACTAACTCTATCTTGATAGTCTTTGAGATGTTGCAATCTTTCGGCTTGCAAAACTTCGATTTATTGCGATGCCACAAAATTCATCTAACTCTCTTGATTAGTCTTCATTAATAGGTATTACAATCTTTCGTTTTCATTTTACAGATCATTTACTTGCTTCCTCAGTTGCTCAATTAAATTATCAGAAGGGTTTTCTATCGATCTCCTTAAGCCTTCAACTCCCTTTAATTTCTCCTACAAGGCTTTGAGGGCTGAAGCATAAGCATTCTAAGGAGCAGAAGTAGGATTAGAAGAAAATGCCCGATGAGACGTTCGAGATTCTCTTTCATTCATTTTGTTGGTTAAGGATATGAATAAATTTATTTATTATATGAAAACACACTACTTTCAATTTATTTTCTACTGGCTCTTCCAATGATTTTGTAATACAGAACTCTCTGTCGTTTCTCTAATCCTCTTAGTTTCACTGATAAATCTCTAAATTTGAAATCAAAGTCAAAACTCGAATAGGTCTTCGTTCAGAATACCCAATCAATGGATCTTACCACCCATATTTATGAGATCATCCTAGTATGCAAGAATGAGCGAGGAACAAGAAATATTTGATATGATGCAAAAGAGATTTGCTCACTTGACTATGTTTGTGAAATTGTTAAGTGAATGTTTTAAGATCCATTATGTACGCACTATAAAATTATTATAAATTCTATCTATTCACTTTTTTATAATGAGGTATTTGATATCGTTAAGGATATAAGAGATCAATTTATCATGACTATCACAGGATCAAGTCTTATTTTATAGTGTAATTATAATACAATAATAATTGGGATGGTTTTGTTTTTATTTAATATAGTTTATTAATTTATTATAAATCGCAATTAATGTAAAAATTAACTCTTGAGAAACAAATTAATCTTTTGGAAAGGGACATTTAATAGAAATAAAATAAGATTGAGGACTTGACAAAGTAGTTATTATTCCATTTCTAGGGTTGTTGATCAATAAACAAACTTCGTTGAATCGGCAAAAGCACAAATTAAGAATTTATAGGACACTCAACAAAAGTTGTACTCCCAATTATTTGATATCAAACAAGAGAGAGACAACTTCAAATGTGTTAATCAAATCAAGGAATAACAAATAATGAGTTTAAAAGAATAAGTGTTAGCAAAAATTCACGTGGAAGATGTAATTTATATTATGTAACATAGACCTAACAATTGAAACACGAACTTCAAGATTAATACAATCAAATACTAGAGTTATAGGTTGATCTCAAAGCAGCAAGGAATCAATTGGAGCACTCTGAATTAGAGCGCCAAAACTTATTGAATGAATTGAAAATCAAGGCAGTTAGTTAGGTGGTCTAGATTCAAAATGAATTCAACATCGCTCCCTTACAAAATTTTAATCAGTATCTAGATAAATTTGAAGAGGAAAGAAAATAATATTTGAGACAAATTCATTAATACTAGATACGCGAAGACAAGATAAGTATGAAAGAGATTTAATATTAGAAAATGAAAATAAGAAGAGAATAGATAGATTATAAGCCATCATTGACAAAAGTGAGGAGAATAGTAAAAATTAGAAGGAAGAATTACTAATTTTACAAAAGCAGATGGAAATGTATAAAAAGCAGTCTTAGGCGGACATCACTAATTAAAGGATCTATGAAGAATAGAAATTAAAAAATGAACTAGAAATGAGAGCCATTATTGAAAAAAAGGATAAATTGATATCAGATCAAAAAAAAGAAATTTAAAAACTGCATTAGCGTATTGGTCAATCTCCTTAGATGATTCTTTCAACCATAAATGATATGTTCAATATGAGTGTGGATGAATCAGTCGATATGAAAATAGAAAATATAGAACTAAAAAATACAATAAAATCACTTCAAGATCAGATTGTTTAAGAGCAAAAGGAAAAATAGAATATTCAAGAATACACTAAAAAGGAATGCGCCACTGCTATTTAGTTGAAATAGGAATATTTATAACAAAAAGCATTTGCAGAAAGCTAGAATTAAAAATTGGTTTCTGAAATTCAAGAAAATAAGTAATTAAAGGATGACATATTTAAACTCGAAGCATCGTTAGCATAATTAAAGAGAAAAGATTAAATATATAGAACTGAGATAGAACGATTAAGACAAGATAATCTGAACAATTAAAAATAAATTTTTATCTCTTAAAAGGAAGACAATAAATCATCAGTTAATCAATCTACCCCATAGATCACGATAAATTAAGATTTAATTAAGAATAATATCTAATAGTTTGAGTAATTGACAACAGAAATTCGAAACTTAAAACAAACCCTAAATAAAAAAGAAGAAGAAATTATCAATTTAAAATACAAAATTGATAATCCTGATTCAAATACTGAATTAGAGGAATAGTAGAAGAATTCAACAATTACTATTGCTAAGAAAATTGAAAGTAAAGAATTTTATATCTTAATATAGAAATTTAAACTTATTCTAAAAAACAATCGAAGATGTTGGCGGATTTTAGAAAACTTAAATTGGAAAGGAATAAATACGAATTTACTATTGATGAGCATTAATATGAAATTAAAAAACTACAAAGTTAGATTCAATTAGAACAAATCTAAAAAGAATAGCTAATGTAGACTATTTAAAAATACAAAGAGGAATTCAGAATCTTGGAAGAGTAAAATATGAAAGAAAAGTAAGATTTTGGAAAAAAAATAAAATAAATATAACAAGAAACGGAATAAAAATTTGTTTCTCAAGAATAAATAGATTATTAAAAAATGAATTAAGAATTACTGAAATTGAAGGAATAGGATAAAAAATTGGTGTAGGAATTGAAGGAGAAAGTCAAAACTCTGAGCTAAGATGCTTAAAAATATAGAGAAGAAATACTTTAGAAAGATCTTGAAATCAAAAGACTCTAACTTGTTGAAACCAAGAGTGAAGAACATCAAAACACTTTATAAATGAAATTGTAAATAGAAAATGATAAAATCATCATCAAGTCATTGAATGAAAGAATATTTAACTTAAATCAGGAAATAGAGAATAAAGAAAAAGAACTATTGGCATTTTAATAGGATAAATTGGATTGGGAATCCTTATAACAGTTTTCTAGACAAATCGCCAACGAAAATAGGTCTAATTTGAATAATTAGGAAGATATCAATGATTTGAAGAAGAATCTAAAAGGATTATAAAAAAAAATATCAGAACAAACATAATAATACTAATAAGCCATAGCAGACTTCGGAAAGGAGTTTTAATAGATCATTATGCAGCAAAATGATGAGATCAAACAATTAGAATAAGAAAATTAAGATTTAGCCAAAGCTTTGGAATAATACAAATAACTATATTAATAAGAAAGAATGGATAGACAAAATAAATCAGATTTAACTTTAGCTGAAATTGAGGAAATAAAAATTAGACTAGATTAAGTCACTAAAGAAAGAGACTAACTCTTGTTAAAGAAGGAGATAATTGAAAATAAAGAATATCAGATTTTGAGAAAAGAGGATGAAATCAGATCTTAGGAGATGGAACTGTAAGAGGAGAAGAAGAATTTTGAAAGTTATATTCAGAAGAGGAAATTGGAAATAACTGATGATATTTTAATAAAGAAAAATAAAGAATTATCAATAATAGGATGCGATTACATTTTAGGAAGGGAGTTGGAAATTTATAAATAGAAATTAATAGAGGAATAAGAGAAAGTAAACGAATTAATGCAAAGATCAATTCAATAAATGGAAGATTATCAAGAGGGAAATTAGGATTTATATGAGAAAAAATAAATGGAAAATTAACTGAATGATTTAAAAAAGTAGATTGAAGAAATGAGAGCTGAGTAACTAAAACTTAGAATGGATTCGAAAGTATAAGATGAAGAGCAATATAATTTTGAAGAAGAAAGATAATAATATTAATAGTAAATAAGATAGTTGATGCATCTTAAAGAAAATGTAACACTGGAGGATATTAAGTTAGTAAGAGATATAATTTAAAGTGGAAAATTAATCTCTTATTTAGAAAAGGCCAAATAAATTCATGAACTTTAAACTTCAATGTAATCTTGATCTTATTATACACATTTCATATAAAAATTTAATTTAATAGAATGATTATTTAAATAATTAAAGTACCTATGAATTTATTTATTATTAATTTATTCGAGAAAGTAATTCCAGAATTCTTAACCATTTAAGATTTGCGAATAATATTAATACTTTTATTTGTAAAAGGAAATATGAAATGAAAGATCTAAAATTATTGTAGAACCTTTATTATTATAAATCTATAATAAGATTTTATCTAAATATTTAGTCAGATTTTTTTTAAATATTTTATTATTAATTAATAGGAGATAAATATAAAAAAAATAATTAAATAAAATTTGATTTTTTATTTGAAATAGCTTATTAAACATATTTTATCATATAGCACTTATTTTCATCTTCATTTAGTAATCAAACTTATCCAATTTAGCCTTTTTTAAAGCATTTCGAATCACATATTATTTTGGTAATAATTTACTCATTAACATTTCTGCACAATTTTAATAAAATGTGAGATAAATTGAAAAATTAACATTATTCAATTAAGACTTCTATAAAATCTAAATAATTCCATATGAAACTATTTGAAATCCATACTCTGTTAATTTTAAGTTTAAGTAAGACTTGAACATGCAAATTTAAAAGCAACAAAGATTTTATATGTTAAATTACTTAAAGCAATAATTACAACTAATAGAGATAAATTTCTATCAAGGTTTTTCTTGCAAGAGAATTTTTTACAAATATTATAAAATGTTAGCGTTTTGAAAATAATTAAAAAAAAGCAGCAATTTATCTTTTGTAATTTGATTAGACAATTTCAAAATGGTTGAATAAATTATTATTTTTCAAAATTCTAATCTTGGTTCTAAGATTTCGGTATTAAAATTACTAAAAGAAATAATTATTTATAAAATAATGCCTGCTGAATGTGTAAAGGTTATTGTGAGAATGCGTCCATTTAACCAAAGGGAGAAGGAAAATGGAAGTAAGCCCTGTGTAATAGTGAATGAAGATGCAAATAGTGTTGAATTGCGAAATGTAATTAGTTTATATATTTGATAAATCAGAGTCAAGATAATGAGGTGAAGAATTTTACTTACGATTATGTGTTCGGAGCAGAGACTCCATAATTATAGATTTATTAGAAGACAGCTTTTAATTTGGTAGAATCTGTAGCTGATGGCTATAATGGAACAATATTTGCATATGGTTAAACAGGTAAATTCGAATTTAAGAATGATTAGGTTGTGGCAAGACTTTTACAATGATAGGAGATCCTTCGAATGTAAGATCTTTACTCAATTTTAGGAAAACATGAAAGGCATAATTCCAAGGACCTTTGATTAAATAATAAGCCTAATCAACAATAATTCAGATTCAAATAAAAAGTTCCTCCTCAGGTGTTCATACATTGAAATCTACAATGAAGAAATTCATGATTTGTTGAGCAAAGATGTAAAATAGAAATATGAATTGAAAGAAGGATAGCAGGGAGTATTTATTAAGGATCTCAACATTGCTGTGGTAAGAACGACTCAAGAGATGGATAGATATATGTAATTAGGAACTCAAAACAGGTCTGTTGGGGCTACTGCGATGAACAAAGAATCTAGTAGAAGCCATTGCATTTTCACAGTTTATATTGAATGTTCAGTTACTGATTCTAAAGGAAACGAGAGAATTACAGCAGGAAAATTGAATTTAGTCGATTTGGCAGGAAGTGAAAGGTAATCCAAAACATAAGCAACCGGGGATCGATTGAAGGAGGCTACAAAAATTAATTTATCATTATCTGCATTAGGAAATGTAATTTCTGCACTAGTTGATGGAAAGACTTAACACATCCCATACAGAGATTCAAAGTTGACAAGACTATTGCAAGATTCCTTAGGAGGTAATACAAAGACAATAATGATAACTGCAATCAGTCCATCTGATTTTAATTATGATGAAACAATGTCCAGTTTGAGGTATGCATCCAGAGCAAAGATGATCAAGAATCAACCGAAAGTTAATGAAGACCCTAAAGATGCCTTATTAAAAGAGTAGGCCGAAGAAATTAAAAAACTTAAAGAATTACTATCTAAATAAGCAGCTGGATAACCTATTACTTTAGAAGCCTTCCAATCATTTAGTAAACCCGGAAACAATAACAATGCAGAAATTTCTAGATTAAAGGAAGAGAATGATAGACTAATGAGAGAAAGATAAGAATAACCATTGGGAGAGCATTCAGAGTAAAAATTAAGGGAATTGAATGAATTTAAAGAAAAAAACAATTAACTTCAATAGGAAAAGGAAAAATTTGAATAGGAGATGAGAGAAAATGAATTGAAGGCTGAATAAGAGAGACAGGCTAGGTAGAGATTAGAATAATTACTTAAGGAGAAAGAATAGATGATGGTTTAAGGTGGGAAGGGAAGTGAAGATGATAAAAAGAAATACAAGAAAATTAGATAAACTATTGAATAACAAAAAAAAGAGCATGAAGCTTTGATACAACAACAAGAGCAACAATAATAAGAAATGCTAGAGATTGAAACCAAATATCAAAATGTGCAAGAAGAGGTTGAGAAACTTAGGAAACTAATTAAATATCTGAGGAAGAAGCTAGAAGAAGCTACAATTGAATAGAAGGATTTAAAAAAAGAAGTAGAATATGAAAAAGAAGATATGTTAGAGACAATAAGAAATCAGTAAAAGGAGATTAAACTTTATGCAGGTTTAGTGAAGATGATGTTTAGTTAGAAGGAACTAGAGACTCTATAGGCTGCAAGCGAATGGGATGAGGATGCTCAAGAGTATAAAATACCACCCTTTAATTTTAAAGCTAAAAAAGTAAACTTTCCATCTCTTCCTTATAAACAAGGTATTTTTTTAATTAATTTAAGCCATGGATTTGATAGAGTTAGAGAAATCAGAGAGAATGCTCGAAGTTAATTCTCGATAACAATAATTTGAATATGATTAGGATAATCGATAAAGACTTATTTCTCCTAGGGTGCCTCAGAAAGGTAGTTACTTACTTTAATATAATTAGAGCCTTTACAAAAACAAAATGGAGTTAGTTAACCTTAATTGGAGAAGGGATATTTGGTGGCTGAGAAAATTAAATAGAATTATCAAATGCTCGAATAACAAGAGGGAAAACTACGCTATCAGAGTGATTTAGTCAACTAACAATTTTTAGAGAAGAAACTAAATCAAAAAATTATTCTTAGTCCTATTGATAATAGGGATAACTCTGTCCCAACTTAACATAGTTAATATAATTATAATGGGTATTCGAATAATAGCAATTTATCCCAAGCCACTCCGAATAAGATTAATAAAAGTAAATGTTTGATTTAAATAGATATTAATTTGTAACCGCTTGAATAAAAGGGTTTATTAATGTAGAATGATGATTAACATAAAAGAAGATAACACTAAAAAGTGTAATAAATTTGAATATTATTGACTTTTTTTAATTTTAATGTTCATATGTTTTACTATACTATTGTTTCTTATTGATACTTTTAAACATACTCAATCTATTAGTTATTACGATTATTGAATCTTTTCTTCTTATCATATTTATATTTCCTATTTTATTACATCTCAAATTTATCCTCTAAATTAACAGCCTGTTAAGTCTCTTTCTTATTGTATTTTTAATCACTTTAATCTTAATATTTGTTTTGATATTATTGATATGGATATTGTTAGTATTATTCTTATTAATAGAATCCACTATTGGATTACCAATATTACGGTTATTGATAATACCCTTTAAAATTAGATCAATAATACCATAATTGTAATATCCATATTGTGGTTTGCGTTGTTGTCTTCTCTCATATGATGCAGCAGAAAACGAATATGGAATTGTTTCAAACACTGCTCTTAATTCTTGAAACTTTTTTTCAAAATTTGGATCGGAATCTCTTTATTATCTACTTTGATTCTAAATACTTGTTTAACTTACTTCTAATTTATCTAATTGGGAAAAGTCCTCGAATAAACTTTTCTTGGATTCCTCTCTCTTAAAAATCTCAATCATTTTAATTCCGTTCTCTAAAGTTAACTCAGTGCAATCGATCAAATCATAAACTGATTTAACTGTTTCATCACTTCCTTCAAATTTTTGGATTTGTTTGATATTCTCAAATAATTTAAAAGGAAGATCCTTTACATATAACTACATTAAGCAAAGCTGCTTACCCATTTTATTTAGAATAAGCCAAACCATTTGTTTTCAATTAACCAATATTTAAAATGCGATTTAGGATCAAATCCTGAAGTCAATTTGGCCATCCCACTAAAGCAAAGACTGTTTATTTCAGTAAAAAAGAGATAAACATCTCCCTGTGAAAATGCTTCATTCAAACGTTCATTCTTTCGAGAAGAGCTGATAAATAACATTGAAAACTACCTGGTCCATATACCATATTTCATGGCTCTATGCACATTATCTTCGCCTTAAGTACGAATGATGAAATATTTGCTTTTATCCAAATTCTTAAATTCATGTTCAAAATTTATATGTTCCAATGGTGAAAAGGTCTTCCTTATCATATCCAAATTATCATATGAAGGGAGTGCCTAAAATTAAGGCTGATTCATAAATAAATAAATAAAAGATTTAAAATAAAATAATTTATGTGACATTAAATTTTTATGATTTCCTTCATCAAAAAATTATAAACCATAATATGCATCTACATATTCTCATTCAATTAAGATTTTATAAACTATTTTTAATACAATATTCATTCATTGTGAATTTCAATATAAAATTAGCCATTAAATAAATTTTATTCTCTTTTTTTTTGTAAATTATCATCTGATCTCCTCTATTAGAATTCAAAATAACTAATAAACTGCATTCTAGAATCAATCCCCCTTTAAAGTTCTCCCTTTAAATAGAAATAAATTATAAATGTTTGAATATTTTCTAGGATATACAGATATATATTTTTTGTTAACAAAGAAGCCTTTAGTTATTTAAATTCTATTATTTCTCTCAAAAATAATTTGAAAGACTCCAATTTTAAATGAAATTACAATCACAATTCTTTATAAAATAGAATTCTGTATTAATTCACTTGCCAACTGTATAATTGAAATATTTATAAAAACAATATAATATGAGAAATCAAAGGAAATCATAAGTAACTTAATATCTTAAGTTTATAGAGTCCTTTTAGAACTACTCAATCAATAATGAGAGACAGTCCCAATACTTAACTAGATGAATCAAGTATTTCTACCAACAGAATCCCCTAAAATAGAGAATCCACCAGAGCAAGGATGAAAATTAATTAATCTCATAACAATGCTCTAGCTTAAGGTGGATAAATTAGAAAATAGATTGCAAATGAAAGAGCATCAGCTAAGGGTGGGAATCCTAACGAATTTAATCCAAAGAAATTTGTGACTAAAGATCTGAAAGTAATTGCTGCTATCTATCACAGGAATCTGATATTATAGATATCAAGCAAGTTTTTGATTATTATGATTCTGAATAAGCCGGCATATTATCACCGAATGATTTAGAGTAATTGCTCTCAAGTTGTGGATATCATCCAACTAAAGAGACTCTATATGGTATTATGGTTGTATCATAACCTTTTTAGAGATTTTTTCAGAATTGGATGAAGACGAATTAGGAGGAATTACCTTTGAATATTTTCTTGGTATTTTGAATCAGGATAAATCTAAGTCAGAAAGAAAGGATACAATTAGGAGGGTCTATAGGAAATATGATAAAAATAATAAAGGTTTTATAACCCTTCAAGATTTAAGACAGGTTGTCTATAAGGATTTGAAGGAGGAAATTGATGAAGAGGTCTTGGCAGAAGTAATTCTATCTAATAAAAGAAGATCTTTAAAAAAACTGACTCTAATCAAGATGGAAAGATGACATTTGAGGATTTCTATAACGTAATGACCAAAAAGGTGTATTATTGATATTATTATACAGTGCATATTTAATTATAATGTCTTGCTTTATAAAATTAACGCAAAGGACCAAAAGAACACTCTCTATTGGTATTGTTATTATAATAAGAAGCAGATTTTCAAATTCAAGGGTATTTACCAAAAGTATAACTGGCTAAATCAAGAGCATACACATACAACAACAAAAACCAAATAACAAATAACTCTAAAACTATTTCCTCCAAAATCAATTCAATATCACCAAAGGTTATCTCGAGACCTGTCATGAACGATCTACATTTCCTTAAATTGTAAAACTGTAAGAGAGCATCTCCATTGAAGGAATTAAAAATGACAGAAAAAAGTACAAATAAGAAAACCTTACATAAACAACCTTCTTTTGATTTCACTCTCTCTGGATTTTAAACAATGGATGAAGAGAGGGAAGATTGTTTCCTTTAATCATATGTTAGAAAATAATGATTTGTATACTAAAAATATAATTTTACATTTAAATAGTTAAACAATAAATAATTTATCTTGATCTCTTAAAATTAAAAATCTTATTTAACCTAAATTATTATTTCTAAATTTCTCTGTTTAATTAATAATTCTGAGCAAAATTGAAAAATTTCTAAACTAATAGCTAATGTCAATGCAGAGACTTGATTAAGATTCAAAAAAATTCTATATCTTATGAATAATCAACAACAATTTAATATGTCTTATAGAATGGACAACCTTCTAAATCATTAAAGGTTCGATTTAGATTTTTAGATTGTTTAATTTTTAAAATTCTGATTTAGATCTCAATTTATTGATTGTATTATTCAAAAAAATAATTATTATACAGAAATCTATCAATATTATTTACAATATAAATATTTTTTAAACATAGCAAGTTTAATTAGACTAAATACTTTCTTCAATTTTCATCATATAACCTAAAGATGTTGAGTAGCTTTGTCGGAGTTAAAAAAATATATGTGTTGAAATAATAAAAAAACTGGAAATTGTTTATTAATAATTGTACTTAAAATTTAATCAAATATTATCAATAAGATCAGCCAATACATATCGTTTTGGTTTAAATTAAAAATTCTCCTCTATCAGTTTAATGTGTACCTAGGTACTAAAAGAGACTCTTTTAGGAGAGAGTTTCTAAATAATATCTGGACTTTCTTAGATATATGGAGATTTAATAGGTTTTAAGCTCGAAAATTTAATTCTTTTAGTAAAAATGGATTTCTGTTCTTCTTTTTCATGAACTTCAATAGGATCATTATTAGAATGGTCTTTACTTTTTGAATTAATCAATTTCAATATTCCTTTAGGTTAGCTTTTATCTAAACTAGTTAATTTTTGTTCTTTAAATCTACAATTAAGATTAGAATCTCGATCAGTGTTACTAACTAATGAAAATTTTTTTTCATTTAAGATAGAGTGATAATTTGATCGTTTAGTCAAGGTTTCAGTATTAATTTCATTCAGACTGTGCTTTATTTAGAACTACTTTTCTTAGATTCTAGTAGTTATTTGAGGTATATTGGTTAGGGACTTGAAATTGGGATTAAGATGTATTTCTGGTTTGACTACTCTTCTGGATGCAGGTCGAAGGGATTTTGATACATTTTACCCGCTCTACTAGTTTCTGTTTTACTACATAAAATATTTATAATCAGATTTCAAAAATTGAACATTTAATTTAATAAATAAGTTGTAATTGACAAATATAAAAATAAATTGAAGCAAGATTCAACTATCTAACTCTTTTTGGAGTTCCTGAAGATTGATAAGATGAATTAATACTTATAATTGCTATTCCAATTATTAAATTTCTTCGAGCATCAATTATTCATTCTTTTGAGCCTGTTTCTTTAAATTAATATTCTACATAAAATATTAGAATTTACATCCTCTTTTAAATAATCTACATATTCAAAAGCAATCTTGAATTCCTTCTGTGATGTCAAATTTTCTTGAATATCAAAACGTTGTATTTCAATTTATTTTTATTCATTTTTATGAGAAGTATTGAAATTAGATTCTTCTGATAAAAATGTTTTTTTGACTTAATTCATAGTCGTAAGCAACTCATTATTAAGAATTTCTAATTATTCGATATCACTCATGATGGCTTCCTATTATTTACTATTATATTTAATTAACCTTTTCATTCCTTAACACTCTCAATCTAATTTCAAAATCATGATACATAGCAGTCGGAAAGGTAACACTGATTTGCCATTATCTAAGTTTATTCCTAAGTATTTCTCTTTCATTATGATGATTTCTTCTAAAGATCTGTTCTATACGATATGTTATCTCAAGTTTCTAGGATTTTGCATTTTTTGCTTTTATCTTTTGACTCAATCTGGCTGCTATGACACTCTTTAATAAAATCACATTTTACTAAATTTTTCACAGTTCCATCCTATACTTCTGTGTCTTAAGCCTATTTCAATCCTTTTATTTAATAAAATATAGGATAGAGTTGCTTATTGACTAGATATTTCATGATTTCACATATGCCTCTGTGAGATTTTTTATCTATTTGTTTCAACTATCTTTAAAGCACTTTTTAATGCTCCAATTTAGAGTGCACAGATTATCTTGCTAATTCAATGTCAAATTATTGTAATTACTCTTTAGGTACTGTATGATCAGCTTCTTGATCTATTATCCTAATGGATTATATGAACAAAGTTCTCAAAGCATTTATTTTACTATCTTATGTAATGTAATGATGTTACTGATGGTATTAGTGAAGATTAATATAAAATAATGCTGATTAGAGTTAAAATGTTAATAATGCTTTAACTTTTAAAATGCAATTATTTTTTCTAAGTTTTAAGGTTTCTTTAAATATTAGTAAGTGCCTTACTCAGAATCAAATAAACTCAATCGTAATTACTATAAACCTAGATTAGTGATTAATTTATGTATAATTTATTTTCGAGGTGCTGTTTTTAATCTATTGAAACTCCACGCTTTTAATGACTCCTACTTTGTTAGTATTTTATTTAGAGTAAATTTATAAAAACTTATCATATTTGATTTTTGTTATTTCATCAGCTTATTGAATTTAGATTCAAATGTTAACTGCATCCACTTCCTAAAGATTTAATGGGTGATTGGCTATTAGCCTTACTAGATTTAATTTCTTAACTCTTTTTTCAAATGTGATACTACATCCACCTTTGCCAGACGGAAAAAGGCCAGGCACTTCAATCGCTGATTGAATAGCGAGATTGCATGCTGAAACCTTAATAGTCCTTCCTGAATAACTCTTTACTACGCCTTAATTTCCTCCTGCTATTTGTTTTGAACATAAATGCTAACTTTACAAATTAAATACACCTTAAATATTTAAACATCGTAGCTGCTTAATTTTTAATTGCATTATTGACTATGTGAATTAATCTCTTAAAGCGATCGTTGCAAATCTTGAGATCACGATAATGCTAAATTTAAAAATTTCCACATACTGAATTATAACTTCTGTTATTATAAGTGGAATAAGGAGACTTTTTTATTCGCCCATACGATCGTGTTTCCTGAGGCTCCTACCTCTAAGCAAATCCTAATCCTTTAACAAAGTATTAATTTTACATATATTTTATTTTTTTAAAAGAAAAGTTGTTAATAAATAAAATTATTCATAATCAATATCCACAACTTTATATTGAAATTCAAATCCTTAATTTCGCATTCAAATTATCAATCTTGTTCATATATTTTGTATGGACAATTAGCAATTTTAAGAAAATTAAAAGATTAAAAATTTGAATTCAATTATTATCATAGTAAGTAAAAGCTAAGGGGGGAAGGATGGTATCCATTTAAAATAAAACATATGTTTTCATTGAAATCTTCATCAATAAATATTTTTACATTCTCTTTTTCTATTAGAAATATTTCTTAATTTCTGGTACAAATATTCTACTTTCTGAAAATAAATAAAATTAATTCCTCTCAATCTCGGTTTAAATTCAATAACAATAAGTGAATGAGAAAAATGAATATAAGATGTAATGATTTAGACATTTAAAATATATTTATGAATTATTTAAACTCAAAGTATGCAATTGGAAAATGTTAAAGATCTATAATTATAGTTGGCTTGATTTTTTGCAGGCAAGTAGTTCGATATTTTTCCTACTAATTTTGATGCTTCCTGCTCGTCCTTGTAATCAATATTCAAATCTCGATCATTGATAATGGTTTTTATGGTTTACCATGAGAATCTGACATATTTTGGATATACAAAAAATGGTATGTTTGTAAATTCCAAATATTTTTTTGTTTTTGGATCACCAGGATATCCTGATCCGATAGAATCATTAGGTAATATCTCCTATTATATTTATGTTATTCTATAATCCCTTGTGACTTTAGCGCAAATTGAGGCTGCACTTACATTTGCATATTTTGAGTCAGCCTTCTCTTCTACCACAATATTTGCTTCTTTTCCCAATTCTTGAAGTTTTCCTTACAAAAAATTTTTGTATGTTTGCTTTGGTCCAACTGTGTCAACAAAGATTTCTTTATTTAACATGATATGTTACCTGTTATTTTATAACCTTTTGAAATTGCGCTTTAAATGAGTTCTGCAGCTGTATTATGAGATATATCATTTAAATTAATTGTTAAGTGGGCTAATTAATTTTTTGATAAATATTCCGCGGTTAATTCTCGCGTTTCAAATGTCAACACTTTACCCTTCAATTAAGTCAACACATCAAACAGCTTATCACGTGCTACCTCATTAATTTACTTAGAGTCTACAAATTTGCAAGTCTCTGTAATTAATTTGTGATATTTAGTTGGCCAATAGCATGCAGCATATAACATTGGTCCCAATACCGGCCCTCTACCAGCTTCATCAATTCCAAGTTACCAATCAAAATTTTACTTTAATTCTTCAAAGGACTCAGGAACATTAGATAGTACCTATTTCACTATTTCCTCAGTATCAATTTATTGTTTTTTCATATATTAATTATTTATCAATACAAAATAAATTAAAGGAATATAATAATATATTATATACTCCCAGATTTTATATTAGATTTGTTGTCGAATCATAGAATTTCACTTAGATCAAGTTAAACTTGTAAATAAAAAGAAAAAAACTCGTATAAATATAAGGAGAATTAAAGAGGTTAATTAATAATTTTAACTATGACATTTGAAATACAATTGAGATTCAAATTAGAAAATTAGTTGAGACATTATCTTATTGTGTTAAAGTTTTCCCTTTAATTTAGTCATTATATTTTTCAGCTAGAATAAAAATTCAAAATTAACACCGAAATCACAGAGAGATAAAAATTAAGTCATTCAATCTCACAACTAGTCTTCATATAATATCTTAAAACAAATATTATGTTGAAATTCAATATTTATTAAAAAGATGGAATTATTTATATTAATGCGAAGAACTATAAATAAAAAGAAGTAGTAGATCATAAAGTCCCATTGATTTTATCTATTATTATAATCATAAATATATGAATTATTTTAAAGTTTAATATGAATTTTTATTTTAAAAGATCAATGCTGGTAAAAATTGAACAGAACACTATGTAATTAGGAATGTTTTGATTATCTCATGGGAAGTTAAAAATTAACTATGGTATGATAGATAAAGCCAGTTATTTTAATGTTACCAAATGGAGTTCTCTAAATAGGACATTTTCTTATAATTCATATTTAATTAGAATTATTATTATTATAAACCCATATTTGGGCATAATGATTAAATTTTAATATAAATTACTATTGGTATGAATTAAAAGGAGCGTGTTTTTGTAGAGAGAAACAATGAATACGCTGAAAATGAATACTTTGTGGGTCAGAAGGAATCGAGATTTCACTCCAATGATTAATAAATAAATATTTAAGTAGAATCATAATTAAGTACTCTAAGTTATATTTTTGATTGGATAACAAATGTAAGAGTTTCAATTTATTAAATAAGGATCAATTATAGGAGCTACGATCCCAAATCCTTCACTAGATAAAGTTATTAGATCAGAATGTAAAAACTAAATATATCACTACTGCATTATCGTATATTTTGATAAAGAATACCAGCGGTATCAATGAGACCGAGTGTATACAGCAATTACTTGTAAGAATTTAGTTTAATATTGATTAGAATAAGTTTAATGTGAAATCAAGAAAATTGTTGAAGTATTTAAGAATGATTAAGGATGATAGTTAAAGAGATATGAATAAGTTATTACAACAGGTTTAGTACTATCAAGAGAAAGTGAGGAAGTATTTTTTTGGATAAGGACAATCTTTATTGCTGAAATTGAAGAAACCTAAATAAACTTATACTCAATTGATAGAAGAGATTCTTGAGACTAACAAATAAGTGATGATAAGGATCTTCTCTTTGCAATTAGTGAAATAGTTTTGTGTGAGTAAACGACCAAGTCGATTGGTGATAAACTTGGGTTACTTTGCCTTTTAAATCCAATCAATATATATTTTGCCTGGAGAATATGCTAGAATATTTAGAATATCAATCAATTCTTTGCGTCATTTTTCAAAAGGATTAATTAACTTACTATATCAATTTGTATTAAGAATAACAGGCTAAGGAATTGAAGCTTAATTCAAGTCTTGCGAGAGAAGTCCTTAAATTTCACAAACCATTATGAATGAAGGAGAATTTAAAAAATCACCTGAAGATACAAGCGTGTCAGAACCAAGCATAGAAATAGAAGGATTTAAGTTGCTCATCATTAGAAAACTAATTAATGAATTCAGCACATATTAATTTCTATTTGCTGACACTGAAGAAGAAGATGAATTATTTAATGAATGTTAAGAGATTTTGAACTTTTCAACAAATGATAACGTGTGATTTATTATTTTTGTATATAATAATGGCTTCTATATATTGAAATACATAATCTAGTATATATATCAATTTCATATGAATACATTATTTTTGTTAAAATATATATATCTTTTGTCAATATATACATATGATCAATCTTAAGACTGCCCTTTCTTAATTATTAATCTAAGGCAAAACTCGTAATATCCTTTAGCATCTATGTTCTAAATTTAATTTTAACAATAAATTTATTGATATTTATTATAGTTGAGTTGATCTATAAAAAGTAGATGAGAGTCACGAATATTTAAGAATTGGTTTGCAATGCTACTTGATTATTCTATGGTTTTTAAGAAAGTTCTAGGTTCATTATTCAATTGGAGAATGAATACTATAAATGCGATTAAGAAATGATACTTTCCTTTCTTGATTCTTAATCCAAAATATTACAAACCAATAAAAGCAACTGTTTAAAAAAGAAGAAGTTAGATTTTGCGAGACATAGAAATTATGTCTAAACTTATTATCTTGGATACTATTTTATTCAATTAATCAACATTTCAAATAATCTTCCAGACTTTCCTATGCATACTAACCTGTTTTAGCGATGTCAAATACTTTCTAAAAGGAGTAGTTACATTTGCCATTTCTTTATCTACATAATTAAATGAATGCAATATATTACACTTTTAAAAAGCAATCGACTAGTGTCATAGCATTGTCTTTACAAAATTCTGGTTCTACATATTTTCCAAGTGGAGTAGATCTGCATAAATTAAAACTCTTTCTCTATTCCTTGCAAACATGATTTCCTTTAATCGCATAAATCATTAACTATAGACTATTTTTGATAGAAATGGACATTCAACCTTTCATCATTTGTATAAGTATACAAATCTTTAGGAATAGCTTGAGAGGCCATCTTTCAAATTTATTTAATTAATCTAAAATATATAAAAAGATAAAAAAGCCGAAATTTTTATAGCAGACCATATCAAAATTAGAAATATGCTTGAATGTTCTTTATTGTTAATTCAAAAAAGAGCTAAATGCTATTTGAATATTAATTCTCGATTTGAATCAGAAAAGTGTACCAAACTAATTATAACCCTATTCAAAATTTATTGATCATGACAATTGTTACACTAATTTATTTTTATATAAAGGATATACAATATTCGCATAATCACTATTCTATTCATCATAAGTAATAGAATCTTAAATTTACTATTGACTATTGTATTACATAACTTGAATAGGTTTATTCTCTAACAATCAATACGTTACCTACTTTGAGACAAATCAAATTTTATATCCTTCTACTATATTGTCCAGATTTAATTATAATGTCAATATAGAAATTTGATTAATTACAAGATAAAAGGAAGAATAATCAATGTAACGAAATAAGAAAAAAGTGTTGTATCAGGTATTCGAAAATTAAATATCTTTGTAAAATATGGATGATTGTTGTTAATTTGAAATTTCTCCAGCTAGAATTAGAATTTTATCGCTTCTTTGATTCTTTCAAGTAATTTTGGATTTTGAGCCAGAATGAAAACAAGACTTAAAACAAATTTTGTGGATAAAAATTTAATTAATGAATTCTCTATGAATTATGTAAATATATATATGCGTAATAAAAAATATAGATTTTTATATGGAAAGTAATCAAATTGTGGTTCAATAAATTTCGAATCAATATACAATTATTTTTGTTATTTGTTTTAGAATATATATAATCACAATATACATTGAATAATAAGTTCATTAATTAAAATAACAAAATATGTGCTTACCTTACGGATGTTTGAAATGCTTCGTATAATTGGAGGGCTGGTTAACTTTCGTGATTGGAATTTTAGCAATTGTGGGTGCTATAATAGTGACAGTAATATCAAAGAGCATTGATGATGTGATTAAGGATCTTGGGATAGTATGATTAATTAACATAAATTAGTCGGATATAAGTACTAGCTCTATAATTGTGCCTTTTTGGGTATTTGCAGGAGTTGTGATTTTTTTTGCAATAAGTGGTTTATGTGGAGCAAAACGCAGGAGTAAATGCTTATTGGCAATCTTTAACTTGGGAAACATATGTTTGTTTTTAGCTTTCCTTAGTCTTTCCATAGTATCCTATGTGTTTGGATTAATTTTGACTGATTAAGATTGTGACAAAAGCAAAGGTGTATTACAAATTGAGGATTTATATAAATATTCAGAATAAACTCTGTGTAAATCATCATGCGAATGCTATTATTCAGAATAAATTAATAAAGAAGTGGAATCAGCAGTAAAAACCTACTCTCCCACTGATAAAACAAAGGTATATATGATAAAATAATCTCACTATAGCCAACAAGAGTATAAGATTGTCCAGGATTTGATTCTAAATATAAAACAGAAGCAGCAGGTCTAGCATATTTTGAAGAAAAATGGCAATGTTCTGGGTGGTGTACAGCATACCCTATTCAATAATTCAATAATGTCAATACAAAAGTCAAAAACTACAAGTATGATTTTTAATTCTAGTATTTTACAGCTATTCTTGTTATTAAGGATTGACTGACTACTTTAAAAATATGTTCACCACAACAGGCTCTATACTAATATCATTAGCAGCACTTTTTGGAATAATGGTCATCTTTACTTGTTGTCTATGCTGTCATCCACATAATAGCAACAAAGGATCGGATTATTATACAAGATTAGCATACACAGCAGACTGATGAATTTATTCATTTTATGGATATTATTATATAAACTCATAAAAATCCAATTGTTTTTATTTTTTAATTACTTAGAATATTCTAAATTCACATTAAAAGATAAATAAATATAAATAATTTATTAACTTTACTTATTCTTAGTAAGTCATTAATACTAAACTCTATGAAAATTGATACGTAATCTAAAAAATTTAACTAAAATTATTATGAATTACTATCTAATCAATAATTTTATAGTCTTCTTGCTGAGAAAATACAATTATAATAAATATTAATATGCAAAATATAACAGATCTTGTTAACATCTTTTTGGGATGATTTTATTAAAAAGTTGAATTTTCTAAGATTTTAATAAAGTTCAGCATTGAAATTGACAAAATATTTTTATTTTTAATGATCAAATTGTATTGTAATTAAAAATTTTAATAATTAATAAGCATATTAATTTCAATATTTTAAGATATTTTTACGTAATTAACTAATGTGCTTACCAATTGGAATTTTGAAATGTGTCGTTTCCTTAGAGGCTTGGATTGTTATGATTTGTGGAATAGCAGCCTTTATTTTCACAATGCTCATGCAAATACACTATAGCTTAATGCTTCAAGCGAACGAAGGAGAATCTGTACACAGATAATTTTATTTTATTATAGTGGATGCTTTTTGGATAAGGAATGCTAACTGCTTTTTGGTTGTTTTCATCGTATATAATAATAAATGGAGTATGTGGAATTGTTGGTGGTTAACAAAAAAAACCATGTTTATTGTTGGTGTTTAATGTTGGGAATGTCATAATTATAATTGCATTCGTTATACTAATGGCTATTGGCTTTGTTTTGGCAGATGAAGCCAATAAACTTATAGATAAAGATTACTAATAAAATGAGAATACTTGTCTCGAACATAGATTTTAATTAAATACCTTAGATTGGGAAAGCAAAGACCTCCTATGCTCTATAGAATGCCCGTGTTATTACACTAAAGAGAATGGAGAATTGCCCAAAAATAAAACTAAATGGGGAGATGATAAAGATTCCTCAAAAGTATTGAATAGAAATATAAATATAGCCTACCAAGGTACAGGATTGTGAACTGTATTAAAAAACCCAAAATACCACAGTCAAATATTTTTCAAATTACCTAGGAGAAATCTAAAAAGAAACTGGGTGCACAGGATGGTGTGTGCCATATTAAATGCAAATATTCTATGATATCAATGTAAAAGTTGAAAATGACTAGTAAAGAATATATATATAAATTAGAATGTATTGTCAATATATTGTAATTTCAAAATTAACACAAATGGGAAGAGTGATGGGAGGCATAGCAGCTGGAGTAACTGCAGTAATGGTGGTTTTAATTACTCTTACATGTTGTCTATGTTTCCATCCAACGAGTAAAGGTTAGGATTTCTACAGCAAAATGGCGCATTATGAATAATGATGAAATCTTCTATTTGTAATGATTTGAGCGATATAACATTTTTCACCTCAAATTTGATATTTTATTGTCCAAAATACTGAATACAACATGTGATTTAATAAAATTAATTTCCTTTTTGATTTTATATCACTTTTCATATTATTATAGTCTAAATTAATCTTGTAAATGTAGTTAATTTTTTAACCTAAAATTTACTTTAATTATCGGAAAATAGCAATTAATAGAGAAAAGTGAAGCAATTCTTGAGTTTTGTGTTTTACTGAATTTATTTATATCGTTTGTTTTTAGGAAGTTATTAAATGCAATAGAAATAATTATAAGTTATAAATTTATTTTTCTATAAGAAATATATATTCTTGTTTCAGACTGCTATCATGAAATTATGGATACAACAGTTTATCAAATTCAAAAATAAAATGCTAGAAATGCATAACTTTTAGTTTCACTTATAATTAATTCTAAAAATAGTAAAGAATATATGCATATACCTGTAAATTATG
The DNA here is from genome assembly GCA_905182995.1 of Paramecium octaurelia. Classification (NCBI taxonomy): domain Eukaryota; phylum Ciliophora; class Oligohymenophorea; order Peniculida; family Parameciidae; genus Paramecium; species Paramecium octaurelia. Next base: position 241,317 of record CAJJDP010000110.1, read on the forward strand.
ATTACTAATATCTATTCCTTATGAATAAAGAAACTACATAACAATATGCAAAATAATAAAAAGCCATATAAATTTATAGAATCAACAAAGGAATAAATTATTAGATCAAAATACCTAATAAAAGAGATTTTTAGATTTCCTTGATACATTAACCCCTTATAACTCAAAATAAATAGTATTTAATACCATATTTTCTAACTTACATATAACTATAAAATCAAGTGAAATTTATAAAATAAGATGAAGAAATTTGAATTTTTGCGATATAATTGAATAAACAGGGCAATTATAATTTAAATTTAAAGGTATGAGAATTTCTTTTAACTCAATACGCATTTTAGTTGATAGTAAATTTAAATGGAAATTACCTTATTATTAAATTTGTAGAAAACTAGGAAACTGAACTTTTTGAATGATACATCAACGTTGTTATCTTAATTTATGAAATATCAAGAATTATTTATTTTGTTTATGGAAACGAAATTCCTAAGCTTTTTTATTGTAATTTTGACGAATAAGAAAAGTAAATTCAACATTCTTGATAAAAGAATTTATAATATAAAAAACGCTGAATAAACTCAATTATTTTGGTATCTTTATAAATATATATATTCATAAATGTAATTATTATCATAGAATCAAAATAATTCTGGTTTAAAACCGTCATTTTCATTGATGCTTTGATTAATACTATCCACAACCATTGAAGCTTCCCCTTAATCTATAAAATCAGCAACAACAAAGTTAGGCATCTTTCTGCAATGGTGATAATATTGTAAGAACCGTTTTTTCACGTGCTGATAGAAATTATATTTAGTCCTATACTGGTAATCAGGTCTTAAGTAAATGGTGAAATGAATACTTAAAAGAATTTTCAGGATTTAAATGAATTTCTAAAAAAGGTGACCATATCGATCCATCATTCTTATTTGTTACTCCTCGCTATACCTTTCCAGTTTTAACATCCTCTAATGGATCGGTTTCCCAATCTACTTGAGCACTTACTCTATATGAATAATATGTATATTGTAATAAGTCATCCATCACCTATTCCCTTGGTTCAATTGTAATCAATATATTCTTATTATTTTCCCTACACCAACCTAAAGTAGGAGGATCATTTTCTTAAAATGTTATGGCTCTTTCATCTCCTTTAAGTTCTAATAACAAACTATGCAACATTTTGGTAATTAAGCTTCTATCCCATCCCTATGTCCCATTAGTTTGAGTATTGCAGAATAATTTACTCTCAAGTTTCACAATCATGATTTCATTTGGATATTTGAAGGCTAAATCAAATAATTCTTTTAGTCGATCTATGGCTTTTTCTGGACTTTTCAAGGCTCTCTAAACAACACTAAGCTTACAATTAGTACCCCCGTCCCCCTCATGTGCAACAACAATCTAATTAATTAAATAATAAAACTTAAGGTATGCCGTCTTAGATGTGCCAATGCAATGGAATTTTAAAATGCCTTGCACCATAAGTTTCATACTATTCGGTTATTGTTACGTTTTGTTAGGCATATACCCATCCGTAACACTTGGACATAGGGGCATTGTGAGCACCAAGATAGACAATCTAATTTAATTTTAAACTAGGCTTGAGATGTCCATTTCCACCTGGCATATTTGCTTACATTAATATAATAATAAATAATTTTATTTATATTTATCACTTTTTTTTTTTCTTGGAAATTGGAGCAGGAGATCTACCTGTATTTTAACTTTATGGTCTTAGATTGGTCGTGCTGGAGGAGGTTTGTTTTTTCTTTTTTTTTTTGGAAGGTGGAGCAGTGGATTTAGGTGTTTATGCAATAATTTGGAGTTGTTCATCAAAATGCTTCTTCAGTTTTTCAATGGCCTCATTAGATTAGATAGTGAGCTTTTCTTGGAATTGCTTTTGTTCTTGCAATAATCTATCTTCCACAGATTCTTAGAGTTCTTGTTCCAATTAATCAATTGCTGATTATGTTAGTTATTTTTATTCTTGTAATTCAGATTCAAGTTGCTTTTCTCTTTCCTTCATTTCTTCAATATCTAAGAGCAATTCACTGATAATTTTTTTCTAATTTAATAATTGTAATTAATTACACTTTCTTGATTTTCGATTTTTAATGCTTAGATCACCTCCTATGATTCCAAGAGATTATTTTTATATTTTATAGCCTTGATTCGATATTTCGATTAGGTATTGACCTCCTCTTCATCTGATGTTTGCTAATAATCTAGCAATGCTTTTGCATGTTTTTCTAGATATATTCCGTTATCCTTGAATGGTTTTTTTCTCATTAATAATTTTATTTAAAAAGTGAAATATATGAAATACACTTGATTTAATACTGACTCTTATTTTATAAATCATGATGAGATATAGTTCTTTAACTCTTATATTATAATATATAGTTATTTTATGACATGAATGCATCAGGTGTTAGTTTATCCTTTCTCTTTTTATAACACAATATGCAACGGAAAAATGAACTCAAATCGCTAACTCCATTTAACACATAAATCCAGATCGGAATAGAATCCTGAACTCCAATGCAGTCTTTTAAATTGCCCCAGGCTTAGCAATCTTTTTATCTGGTTTTCTTTATTTTTATTCCTTTTGAAATTGACTGTAATTAAATAAATTTCTAATAAATAATTGGGTATGGATTATATTAATCAAAGAATTGATGTTTATAGGAAGATCCTGAATGAAATAAGCGGAATATTCGAGAGGATTATGAATAAGTGAAGTACTTAAAATTTGTTGAACATTTTTGATATAGATAAAAGAAGAGAATTGTGCATTTGATACTTGGATCAATTGAAACTATTTTTGAATCAAAGAAATATATAATATAATTCTTAATATTCTCAATTTTAATAGTGAAATTAATTTTAATTATTCATTAAGCCCTAAATGATTTTAACCTATAATTATTAACCTGCTGAAGGTATTAATTATTAGCTTTTGTTAAGATAAAATTTATGACATATTAACTTACTAAATATAGAATCACAACTAAGTTTTAAACTAAATTTATTTGTTAACTTTATGATTATCTAAAATAGCTAAGATACTTGTTTTAATAGAATCAAATCAATTATTAAATAATGATATCAATAATAGACTTTTATTTTATTTGAATTTCTATGGAAAATTAAATCTATCTTGAGAGATATATTGTCAATATTAAAACTTATATTAATCTAAAATATTTAATAATAATTTTTTAGTTTGTGAAATAATAATTAAATTGAATAACGTAATTGTTAAAATGCTTAGAGTTGATGCAGATAAATTACAATTTATAATAAAGACTTATTAATCTAAACAATTACTATAACTGCGATGTCATTATAAATAATTTTCATGAATTTATTAATCTGATCTTTGTCTGTTCCTCCTTTTGAGGATCACCTTTAGGGTAAAAGCAATAAATGCATGTGAAACCAAACGTTAAAACAAAGAGAAATGCTAGCACGAAAGATGTGTATTAAAGAATCTATCTAAATGAATTCCAATAATTCTCGATGGTTTATTTGCATGCATAACTAATTAATATAATGTTTATTGTTTACGATGAAGTTGTCTTCGAATTCACATCGTTAAAAAATTGAATAGGATATTTTGTACACCAACCAGAACACTCATAAGCATTTTCACTTGATTTCAATTAGGCCATAATTGTAGAGTTAGAGCTAAAAGATGAAGGGCATTATTAAAAATTTATTGCCTAAGTTGTAAAGGTTTAAATTTACCATTGTAGTATCTGTTGGTGAATAATTTATAACATACTTTGATTAATCTCTAGAAACTGTACCTGAAAAATAGCATTCACAATCATCATTACAAAGACTTTGACTTGCAACTTTATATAAAGCCTCTCTTTCCAAGTCATAGGTAAGTGAACAACCTGAAAGTTTAATGAAATCAGAAACTTTTGAAAAAAAAGAAACTACCGCGTAAGTCAAGGCAAATGCCCAAAATAAGCAACAATTAAATGTATTAAAACAAGTCAATAGACACTTGTTGCTGTTTAGAATTCCACCTATTCCAAGAAGTGTGGAAACACCCCCAATGATGCCCATTACCATATGGGCATTAAAAAAGAAAATTGTGGAGGATGCGGCCTAAATATAGTTTAAAATGATTCATACACTCGAAGAATACTCTCCTTTATCACTATCATCTATTTTATTTTTGCTAACGTAGGCTAGAATTTCAATTGTAAGACACATCGCAAGGATCAAACCTGCCCCACTAAGAACAATAATCTTAAGAGTTTTGAATGGTATGCATCTTGCGCATACCAAGCCATCCGAACCAATCTAAACTTCCATCTTTTTATTTAAAATTAATGAAAAAATGATAGAAATCAAAAATTTATATTAAGAAATCAATAGGTATTTATCGGGGGTTAGGAGATATTAATAATTAGATCTACAATCAACATTTATTCATTTTGACTTGTGAAAATGTTTCCAAATAGCTTGTGATTCAAGATATAAGTATAAAACAAGATTCTATCATAGTTCTAATCTTTTCCCATTTCAAATTGTGTTGCAAATGGTATACTTTATATAAAATAGTTGAAAATTAAATAAGATTATCCAAAATAAAAAGTCCAAAATGAAAAACAAATTCACATTAATAATAATAGAAATTGATTAATATTAGTAATAAATTTCTATTAAAATTAAATATAATTTTATGAAACAATATAAGTAATTTTTTAAGACTGTTAATTTAAACCACAAAATAATTAACAAATTTAATACATTCTTGAGAGGAGAAAAAAAAGTCTAAAAAGTAACATAATTGAAGATTGTATCTATTAACCAATTGTGAATCTACAATTTATGATTTTCAACTTTAGAGTTCGATTAAACTTTGTGTGAATTTATTACTTTATTTAGTATTTAAATACATAATTTCTAAATACATCTTAAAACCCTTAAAAATCGAGAAAGGTTTGAAACAATAATTACTCGATATGTCTTAATATTTTTGATCCGAATAATGTATTTAATTTTAATTCTCATTTTTTAATTTGTAGATGAAAGATGCTTATTTCTCATCTCGCTTGATAAGAATCTGAATGTAAATCAATATTACAACAATTGTCATGGTTAATGTGATTAATTATTATGCTTTCAACTTTAGTTACATTTACAAAAATTGACTTTTTTATGATTTGCAAGGCTATCGATTAGATTAAGTTCAACAAGCTTTAGATTCATTGTATGAGGACTTTTTGAAGGAAGAGACACACAATTTATAAGAAGTTTTAGAAAATCTTGTTGAATGAGTAAGTAAATCTTATGTTAATTATAAAATAATGTCTCTCTAAAGATTACAATGGTGTTATATTTAAATAATTTGTAAAATCCAATCATTTGAGAGGTTTATTTTAGGCTATTTTTAATGATGAAGTTTCCATATTGAATTAGGTTTATGTGTTCAAGATCTTAAACAGAAGTTTAGGATTAGATAGAATTTTTAATAATGAATTAAGAAAAAGATTCTAAGGGAGGGATATCATTATATTTAAGTATTTTAACTTTTATTGATTAATGGATTACTGATATTATATATACCACCTTTTCAAAGAACTCTTTGGATGTCAAATTTAATAGCCATGTTAAGCACTAACTACCATAATTTTAAAATTATGGAGTTCAATAAAATAAATAATAAATTCAATAAAAAAAGATAAAAGCCATTGAAAATGAATTAATAAAATTGCAGAAACCCAATTATTGGTTCAACCTTGCAAGGTACATAGTAATAAATGTTTTTTATAAAATACACTGATTCTGAGAAGGCTTTCATTTTATTAAAAGTTTTTAATAGTGGAATGTTAAGAGTATTAAACAATATGAAATACTTTTAATATGAAAAACATGCTAATATTTAATCTAAAGTATTTTGTGAACAGAAGTTGTTTCAAATTACCTTGCTATTCATAAAAAAACCCAAATTGTCTTGCCATTAAAATAGATAGCGAAATATTTAAGGAAGGATTAATCAAATTAATTTTACATTGCTTCATAAGTGATAGCATAAACTGAAACTTCTTTGTAGATGCTTGCCTTAGTTTAAGCAATTGTGATCACTTACTTAAATATTGAAATTTTATGCAATGATTTGAACAATATAGATTTTACAAAAATTTCAGAATTGAAATTAAGAGTTAGATAATTATTGATAACATTGTAGTACAGTTGGATGAAGAATAATAATGTCGCAAGGACAGTTTAATTCCATATAGAATACAATCAGAATCGATTAGTGCAAAGAATGATGTTAAGAGTGACGTTATTAATAATATCATATTAAAAATATTAATTAATAAATTTGTTTTTAAGATTAGAATAATTAATTAGAACAATTAATAAAATTAAAGACGAATGGGGTTATTCGTATTATAAAAGAAACTTGCATATAATTCACATGCAAGCAAATAAGAATGAGAAGATGTATCCTAATTATTATGATGTTATTTGTTTATGATGTGGAAAAATGTGATACTCAATTTGAATGCGCTTCATTTTTATTGTGATTTCAACTATTCAAATGTTTAAACAGGAATTAGAATAAACTTTTGATTTCCAATTTGAAATTAGTTGTAACCCAATTTAACACTGTTTTTGCAATCATCGCATTTACATAATTCAGAACATTTCACTCCTGCATTATAACATTCACAATATTTTTTTTAGCAATTACTTTTACGACAATTACATTTAATCTAAGCAGGAGTATTCTTCTCAACCATTTGTTCAAGCACTTTGTTTCTTTATTCAGGGTGTTTATCATCATTGTGACAATTTTAACATGAACACTCACTTCCACAATACTCTCCAAAAGCAAGACAATCACAATACATCTTCAGACATTAGCTTTTTTTGCAAGTGCATTATCTCTATTTCTATTGGAATGGTTTTTTAATTGTTGTTTCAGTTATAACTCTTTTTTGCTATCTAGTAGGAGTCTGGAACTAGTCATCGTTAAATATAGTGTCACAATGATTTGGTTTCATTTATTAAATTTATTTATCAAAATGCAATACACAGAATCCAATAGTGATTAAACACATTGCACTCCTTCTTCTAGATGCTACTCGCAAGAACACATATAACATAATGATTTAACTCTATATAATAAATCAACCCTTGGATACAAAACTATTATTTTTAATATAAAATCTCCAAGGCTTATCCTTCCATTCTTCTGCATAATCTATATTGATTCTAGCTGAAACTCCGATCTCGTATTATTTCGTATTGTCTATCAAATACATCCCACTTTTCTGATCGCACAAATTTAATCCATTATGAGACTTATCAAGAAGCAAACACCCTCCACATTTCCCTGGACCATTAGATAGGTCCTACAACTTCGGAGACTTGGTTTTCCTTATCTCTTTTATGATATCAAAACTCAGAGGCTGAACTGCTCTAATCAAAACAGCCTCTGGATCATCCTTGGTTGCTGCTGTGATATTCAAGCAATAATTATTTCCATAAATCGAATAAACATATAAATGACCACCATCCTACCAAAAGTACTTTGTTCTGTCTGTTTTTTTGTTGTTGTAGGCATGACAAGCCTTGTCTTCAGGAGCTGATAATTACTCATTAATAAGTCATATTTACCTTTATAGGCTTCTGTTTCTACTATTATTGCTCTGACCTCTCCTTACGGCAATTATCTCACAATTATCTTACCTATCAATTTCTATGCTAATTCAACTACGTCGACTTTGTAGAAATCTGCAGTCAACATTGTGTCAACCATTTAGTACTCTTCCGCTGGATTGGCCTCATTCTTTTTTATTTTTTTTGCAACTGGTTTTTCTACTTATTCCAAATCTGCTTTCGGCTTGGTTTCATTTTATTTTGCCTTTTTCATTTTTTAATATCATAAAATTAATCTATATATACGCTTCTAATATTAGTGTATCTTTATTTTCATCATACTTCCCTGTAATACAATTCCACATTTTTACAATTTATCTTAATAAGAATAAACTATCCAATCTTATCTTAAAGATTCTTATTAAGAATACTTGAATCTTGATATATTAAATAATTATAAAAGAAATTATTGTAAATATGATGTTATTAATAATATATAACGAGTGCTTTGCAAATTAGATAATTATAACTCTGTTGTAAACTAGATATTTATTGTAAATCAAATAAGATTAGATAAGAAAATGAAGAAGGACTACTATTAAAACAAGTTTGTATATCATAGATAGAAAAATTCCATATTTTCTGATTTTAATTATTCATACATTAGATTATATAGACCTTTATAATAAAGATGGCATAAAGTTTAAGAATAAATTTCAAGATGAGAACTAATTGAATTATCATTTAAACATAATGATGATATTTGCTTAAAGTCGATAAGTTTCTAAGATAGATTATTAAATTAAGAACCTAGAGGCTATAAACTCTAAATTTAAGCATACATAACTAGTTTTATACATTAGAAATAATTAAAAACTTTAAGAAAAAGAATTAATTTATCATTATTAAAGACCAAAATGTAGATTTTCCTGCCTCATTAAATTCACATCACTTGTATTTGTTTTTATTATTCAGATCGTAGCTTTAAGTCCTTAGAGTGAAAGCTAATAAATAATAAGTAATTAAACATGTAATTTTGATAGCTGGTTATTTATGTTAAGCAGTATTGAAATTAAGAGATAGAAACAATTTACAACAGGCAATTGAATTGGTTGGAACTAGTAATGCAATCCCAATCTGTGTTTTGATAGCTGAAATTATCACAACAAACTCTCCAGGATTATCATAGATTACATACTTTCAAAAGTGATTATTGATACTATCATTAGAGATAATAAAACGCAGGATTAACAGTCTTCTTAAATTGGAATTAGGATCAAATTAACCTATTAGCCAACAGAATCTGAAATGAGAGAGCCTGGTTTTTAATAGAGAAAAGTAGATCCTCTCAAATAGCATAATTGGGATGACTTGTATAAATTTATATTGTTGTACTCAAAAGATTTGTCAATGATTAAAAATCATGGTAAATGTATGTCAAATATTACTAGAGATTATAAGACTTTTATCTGATGAAAAATAGATGGATTAAAGATCATCTTACTCTTCACGCCATTAATCAGAAAGTCATATTACTAAGAATAATTGCGATCCTAATTCATTTGTTTATACATCCAATCATGGAACAGATGATGCAAATAGATCTAAAATTAAAACTAGAGGATAAAAAAGATTATGAATCTATTAAACAATTTTATCTATAAAAACAAATATCATAAAAATTAAATCTGGGCCATCAAATATTCAGAATTTTCTAAGAACAAAGAAGTGTAATGATCAAAAAGGTTTTTGATTTCTAAAATTTTTTGTTAACAAATTTCAGATAAAATACTTAGCTAATTCTCTGTTAGTTATGAATTTGAAAGGTACGCTTTCACTATCTTACAGAAATAATATTTGAGAATAATATATCACAAGTTAAGTAATTAATACTCTTTGATTGTTCTTCTTGTCATTAAATTATAGATATCAATTGCAGGTAAGAATAGGGGTCTATACTTTCCTTGTTATATTTTATTCAGACTATAAAAATTTATAGAAATATTAAATAAAAAGCAGAAGATGATATTACCCTCATAGTTATAGAATTGATGAAATGATGGCTGTAGTAATTTATATTATTTATACTCATCCAAACTAAATTTATGATCTGCCACCTGGAGGATTTCTAACTTTGACTGATGTTTTAACATCCGATTATTATTATTAAACAGGAGGTTGATTGACTTGTTTTCTTCCTAAGGGTTGAGGTGCTTGCTATTGAGGAGTATAATCTCCCTTTGGTTGTTAAATATGGTATGTACAAATGAGATCGATGAATTTCCTCCAGGTGCTTAGTGTAATCTAATTGATGGCTTATCTAATCCATATCCTTAAATGTTATTCATTTTTCAAATATTTAACTGCTATTTATATTATTAATATTTAATGACCAATAATTTAAGTATTAAAATAGATTTTTAATGAATATCTTATTAATTAAATTAGAGAATTGTGAATTTAATTAATAAAGTCAGTTTGAACATGATAAAGTGATTTTAATAAAATTTTTGTTTATTAGAAGGATCTAATAGTTAATGGATCGAATAAAATCAGATAGTAAAATCGTAAAGATTTTAATAAGTCAGAACCAAAAACAAAAATTAAGTCATCCTCACTGAACAGAATTATGAGAAATTGATATTATTGTCAAAGTATTTAAATATAAAATCATAAGTATACACTCTTATTCTAATTTCATTTATAATTAAAGGTAAATCGAAAGTAAGAATTACAAAAACATTACAATTTATTAAATAATTTTAAGTTAAAATTGATTTATAGGCATGATCTTTGAAATGATAATATTTGAGAGCTAATAATTGTAAATCCATAAGAAACTGCAGTATTCTATTATAATTATAGAGACTTTAATAGGCAATAAATATTCAATTATGGTTTAGCAAATTAAATTAAGAATTTAAAATTAACACTTATCAAATAATTTAAATGGTCTCTAAAGTGTTTAAAAATCATAATATTTCTATAAAATAAAGATCATGAAATCAAATGTAATTTAAATGATATAAATAAATTGGAATTGTAGAACATTACGAATAAGTTTTACCAATAAAATTCTAATCTATTTACAATTACTACTTTTGAGCAACAAGTAAGAGATATAGCTTGATTCTTGGTAGCATAAGATGCAGATTTAAATCAAGTTATAGTTAAATGGATTGCAATTTATATTTCTTATTGTAATTAAATACTATTTTGTAGTTTAAAATATAAAATAAATATGTTAATTGAAATGAATTTGAAAACGAGCAAGGTTTGATAGAGGAGAAGTTTAGGGTGAGATGAAGGTAGTGAGTGGGTGTGGGGGATGTTGAAAGGAGATTGAGTAATTAATTTAAATGATTGTTATACATTTGATTTTATAAAATAAATTATTATGAACCCGGAAGAATCGAATATTTTGGTAGCTATTCGTTGTCGGCCTCTTAATCAGAAGGAAATTTAAAACGATGATTTAGACATAGTTAGAGTGGAGGACAATTTGATTGTATTAATGATTATGGATGACTAATTTAGATCATTTTGGACCCAATACAAATGGAATATGAAGCAGAGAATAAGAAAATGCTGGAAGTGTATCATAGGAGCAAAGAACAGCGATACGCCTTCGATAAAGTGTTTAGGGAGGAGAGCCAAGATGATGTATTTGATGTTGATTGGTATAGTTTAGATCTTTGAATAAACATGCAAATAGCTGATTAAGCCTGTGATGAACGGTTACAATGCGACTGTATTTGCCTATGGTCCCACTGGAACAGGGAAGACGTACACGATGTTGGGAAACCAAGAAACCATGGGAATAAGTGTGCTCACAATAAGGGACATGTTTGAATTCATAAAACGTGATCTGGATAACGAATACATAGTGATGATAAGTTATGTGGAGATCTACAACGAAGCTATTCGTGATCTACTAATTTAGTAATCCTAATATTTGGAGTTACGAGACGATCCAATAAAGGGAGTCACAATAGCAGGAGTTACTGAGTATAAAGCAATAAGTGTTCAGTAGGTTATGAACTTATTGCTCTAAGGAAATAGGAGGAGGACAACCGAAGCCACGAATGCCAATCTTACTTCCTCCAGGTCTCATGCAGTATTTTAAATAAATGTGACTCAAAGGAGCAAAGTGAAAAATACGGAGATGGAGTCAATGAATGGGAAGTTGAGTCTAATAGATTTGGCAGGCAGTGAAAGGGGGACTGTGACAGAGAACAGAGGACTTCGATTGAGAGAGGGAGCAAAAATCAATAGGTCTTTGTTGGCACTAGCAAATTGTATCAATGCATTGGGCGACAAGAGCAAGAAAGGATTCTTTGTGCCTTATCGAGATAGCAAATTGACAAGATTGTTAAAGGATTCCTTGGGTGGCAATTGCAGAACAGTCATGATTGCAAATATATCGCCAGCTTCGTCTTAATTTGAGGAGACCATCAACACTTTGAAATACGCCAACAGAGCTAAAAATATAAAGACAAAGCAATTACCTAATAAGAAATTGGTTGCTATGCATATAGCTGAATATAAGAACATAATTAGTGATTTGAGATCGGAAATTGAATCCTTGAAACTAAGATTGAATGAAAAATAGTTTGATGACAATGAAGACGAATCAATTACTATCAACAATTACATTAACAAGAATGGTAAGCCAGAAGTAGAGGAGTTGAAATCAATTTAGGAGGAAATCTTTGAAAACTTTTAGGAAAGAATTCAATTAAGAAGGGCACTTATGGAAATTGAGGAACAGAATGCAATGAATTTCTTGGAAATCAAAAAAAGGTAGAGTGAAATTTTGTAATGGAAGAAGTCAGGTGAGAAGAATATGCCAGAAGATATAAGACAAGGATTAAAGAGCATTTAGACATTGAAAACAAGTACGGAGAAGAATATGATCAAAAAAGAATTGATGGGCTTGTAGTTGGTTGAAAATATTAATAATGCCAAGAAGATTAGAGAGTCAATTCCAAAAAGAATTCAGAGTAAGGAGAAGAGAGACTATTTGGAATTGGAAATTAAGAATCACGTTTTGGAATTATAAAATGTTGAATTGGAAATCAATCTATAAATTCAAGAAAAAACTATTAATGATTTAAAAATGATTGTTGAAAATTAAAAGAAACTTATTAACGATACTCAAGATGACGAGAAATATTTTGAAGAAACTGACATTGAATATATTGATGATTTATTGGAGGATCCAGAATTTTAACAGGAATAAGATGACGATGATCTGGAGGATTTGGGGGAATTGGATTAGTTTAAAGAATTCATCAAAAAAGAGGAATTGAAATAAAATTCACCCAATCAATTCAAACAAAGAGACAAGAGTGCCCCAAGAAAGCAGTTTAACAAATAGGAATTGTCTATTCAAGAAGACTACGATGAAATTAGTTAATCATAATCCAAACCGAAAGTTAGAGATCAATCTCGTAATAAAAGGGATGGAGGTGGATCTGCTATTTAAAATAAAGTACTGCCCCCAAAAGATAAATAATTGCAATTTCAATAACAAATCAAACCTGCAAATATTAAACCACCAAAAGATATATCAGTTCTAAATTTACAAGGGGTACTCATTATTAATCTAATTCTAGCGAAATCTATCAATAGGCAATTCATAGCAAAGAGGAAATTCTAAGGCCAAAAAATGATTATTAATATTTTATAATATAAATGCTTACAAGATAAAAGTAACTTATCAATTGTTCAAAACAATATCATCAATTATTCTAAAAATAAATGAACACCAAAATTTATTTAAATTTGTTTTCATTTAAAAAACGATAATTACTAAAGGAAAAACGATAATTGGAATTATTATTACTGATTAATCAAACGAATCCAAGAATTTTAATTTTATGATTCTCATTTATACTTTATCAATAGTTGCTATGGTTGTAGGCGAATCCACAACTGAAGAACAAGTTACTAGGAACTACTGTTAACTTCCAGATCCCATATTTGCAGATGGAATATAGGCTGCTAACTTTGGTACCGATGGTTGGAACTATGCAAATGCTGAAAATTGGGAATGTAATTGTTGAAATATACCATATTTTAGAACTTGTTGTGACTTGTGGTGGAAGCTACCAATCACCAATTGATATTGTAACTACAGGAGCTAGTCAATAATAAGTTTAGCCGTAAATCTACTATAAAAATAAGACTTCGGATATTGGATACGAAGAAGTAAATAGTAATAAAATTAAATTAAATTTAGCACCATACACCAAAGAATATGAAGGAGAATATTCAGTAATAGAAGTATTAGATGCTTCAGGATTGGTGGTCAGATACTACGCCAAGCAATTTCATATTCATACTCCATCAGAACATACTATTGATGGAAAGCACTTTGACTTAGAAATTCATTTTGTTCATTAAGTCAAAGTCTTTAAATATATAATTAGGCTATTCAAGATGAGGAGTAAGACTGTAACAAGGTAAAGAATAGTTTGACAGTTTTCGGTCTTATGTTCACAGAATCAGCCTCTGCAACTGATTATGAAGTATTCAAGCCTTGGTTTGATTAAAATATGACTGGAGAAGTGGAATCTTTTGACTTGAAGTAAGATTCTAGTTATTAAGTTTAATAGCGACTTCTTCTAAAAAATGACTGATTCTACCTATTACAATTATAATGGTAGTTTGACAACTCTTCCATGTTCTTAGATTGTTAATTGGATTGTATTCTATCAAGCATTACCAATCTCTACTTTCTAATTGAATCAATTCAGATCAACATTTGCTGATTCGACTGCCTTTCCACTCAAGTAGAACAACCGTCCAATATAAAACTTGAATGGGAGGAAGATCTTAAAAGGAGTAATTGAATATGATGACTATATTTAAGACTGCACTCACAGCTGGAGTGACAGAAATCCCAGATGTGTAATCATCCCAAGCATATCTATTACTTTTATCCATTGTGATGGGTGCTTTTATATTATGATAACACATTAATAATTTAAATTAAAAATGATTCTAGCCTCAATATTTCTGACATTACTTTTGGATTCAATCAGGTCGTAGAGAACGTACTGTCAATTGCCTGATCCTATTTTTAATGACGGAGTTAAGAATTCGACCTGGGGAGATGCAGATCCTTCTGATTGGAATTACTTAAACTCAAATGACTGGAAGAGTATGTTATTTGTGTTAGAAAGCGTAGGCAAAGTTGTGACTTGTGGTGCCAGCTTTTAATCTCCCATAAACATAATCACGTCTACTGCAACCAAGGAATCTACATTCCCAGCCATTAATTATATACTGAAGTCTTCAACCAAAAATTACTTCGAAGCTCAGAGTACTTCTCTTAAACTATTTATCCAGGGGATTATACCAAGGAATTGGAAGGAGAGTACGATTTTATCACTGCATTCGATATATCAAATTCTCAATACAAATATTATGCTAGGCAGTTCCACATTCATACTCCATCCGAACATCAAGTCGATGGAAAAAATTTTGACTTAGAAGTTCACTTCGTGCATCAAGTATGCTTTCAGTTTATCAGGCTGTCGAAGACGGAGAACAGAGTTGCAATGACATCAGAAACAAATTGACTGTCTTTGGATTACTCTTCCAATAGTCCAACACTGCTTCCGATTACGAAGTGTTCAAGCCATGGTTTGATGACACCGTCAATAGAGTTTCATCCTTTGATATGAAGTAATCCTCCTCTCTCCTACATTTAATAGCGACTTCTTCCAAAGAATGACTGACAAAACCTATTATCATTACACGGGCAGTCTCACCACTATGTATGTTCTTAGAAACTAACCATAGACCTTGCTCTTAAACTGTCAATTGGTATGTTTTTACTTCCCCCTTGCCCATCTCTAAATCGCAATTTAAACAATTCAAAGACTTCCTCGACAATGATGACTACTTCCCCGATTAATCCAACAATCGTCCAGTTCAAAATCTTAATGGGCGCACCCTCTACAAAGGAGTAAACATCATCAATCATAAATTTCTAGACTGCTTCTTTCAATGGAGTGACCTCTCTTCCTGTTATAGAAGCAAGTTGGGGTTCCATTATCCAGATGGCTATGCTATTATTAATTTATCTGATAATATGATATATTTCTATGAGAATCCATAGATTATCAAAAACTTTAATTTTATAATTTTAGTTTGTTTGAATTTCTATTAACAATTAACAAATATTTATTGTGATGTCATAATTGGCGTGTCATCAGGATTTACCTCCTAGGCCTGTCCTGTCGTCTGAGCAGCTCAGATAGACTTAGAACGGACACAATGACAAGCAAAGAGGCAACATAAAAGTGAGATTTAAAAATGAAGTCTCTCCTAGAGACCCGGTCAGAGCTGAGATGCTCAAAGATGTTGAATTATTATTAGTATTCTATTATGTTAAATATTTCTATGAATATGATAAATTAATTATAAATAAAAAATTAAGCTCATTATGATGCTGTAATAATCTAATCATCCCAAAGAAAGTGATGGCGAAACTCCATTCTAAAAAGGAGAGTAAATCTTAAAAAAAACAAAAGCTTTTCAATAAAGGGCTAATGAAATATTAAGTGTTAATGCTTACAAAATACAATTCGTAAAAGGCAAAGAATAAATTCCCAAATTTGTGAATCCATTTAATTAGACTATTCGCGTTTAAGTCTCTAGTTCATTAAATAAGGCTCAATAATTTTCTCCACAATCTTACTATGATATTGAACAATGGGGATAAAATAGTTTGAAATATTATTTATAATATAGGATTTACAATCGGTTAATTGGAGAAGGAATTTGTGAATGTGTACGATGACGTTTCGGCCGTGGTATATTTCAATAGCGTAGAGTGCCCAAATGAGGAGATGATGAGTCCCATACACCTTCTTGTCGACTATTCAAACCTATCTTAAATTAATAGTTTATAGGAACATTGTAATTAGTTAATACATTAAATGTAATTTAATCCAAAGACGAACATGCTTTCATTCAAAACTAAGGAATTAATTGCCAAATCAACTTACTAGAATAAACAAAAGATCAAAGTCTAAGATGTCTCATAAATGAGGGGCTATGCTACTTGCATTGAAATAACACAAACCTGTGAGAATCAAATACTCGAAGATGGCAACATCTTTAAAGTCGGCCTTTAACCCCTGTTAACAGTTAGAAAAATTTATCACAAATTTCAGAATTTCTTTGAGAGATACTCCAGTAAAAACAATATCGATGACATGATTTTTGAGGCCCTGCAATCTCTTTAGTCCAAAGTTCAATTTTCAGGAATTGATGAAAGTGTCTCAGAACTATTTATGCACGTTCAAGACAGAAGCATAAACAAAGCTGAATATTTGTAAAGATTAGAAGATGAAAATCTGATGATGCAATCTGTAAATTTGTAAATCATATATATATTAGAAATTATACACAGCCTTGGAGAAGAATTGTATTCTATTGTAAACGTAGAGGGATGAAAATCCTATCGAACATTTCTTGCTGGTAGCAGATCAAAAAAATACATTCCTTTTTGGAAGAATGGATTTCTCAGATATCGCATTTCAATCCACTTAAGTCTCAAGAAATCATGGAACCATACAGTTTATGCCAGCTACTAACAAATGGATTATCATGGATGGCTAGAAATCTTTTGAGTAGAAGTGGAAAAACAGTACTTTTGGAGTGTGGTTGCAGATGAACCCCAAGACGTTTTACTATATTGATCCAGAACAAATTATAAAGGTGGGATCAACGTGTATTAATATGATACCAAATAATGTGAAAATGAATGATCAGGATGTTGATAATTCAATCCAACTGAAAGAATTCAACAATTTAAGAGTGAAAGAGATCGAAGATTTTACGAAAACATTACTAGACCTATGAATAATTATGAGTTGATAATTAGAGATTATTGAATTTAAGTTTGTAAGCTGTACAAAAAGAGTCTTGTACCATATAAGAAAACACAATAATATGGTATTCATATTTTAAAAATGTCGTCAGGGTTTATATCTCTGTAATATGTGATATTAAATTTGGTGTCGAGTTGAATTATTGTCTGCAAACTTTAATGGAAACCAACACCAAGTTGATTATTACATTTTTCAATAAATTCTTTTATCCTCTCTGTAGTCTGCAAATATTAAATCGCGGAATAGCATTTTTCAATTGGTACTTTCTTGGTTTGAGATTGTTAAAGCCATTTGAATTCATCCTCATATTATTTCTAATTTTTTTATTCTATTTTTTATTTAAGTAATATATTAAAGTCATTTTTGTATGTTGTTTAAGCTTAATAATAGTCGTTGGTTAACCTATTTTACAAGGCCATGTACTCTTTGTTACCTACAGACTTCTTCATAAAATAGGTTAGAAGTTCGATTAGTTATGGTATATCATTGTCAAAGAGAATTGTAGGTTCAAAATCACTTATATTCTAGTTCAACATTGCAAATCCATAACTAATTTAGTAAAACCCAATTAACTATAAGAACTATTAGAAGATCAAATAATCAATATGATTGACTATTAGTTTCTATTTCATTAAATCAACCACGTTTTTACAAAGCAAGAATTTACGATAAAAAACTTCAATTAATAAATTTAATCTTTTGAATTTTTCTGCCTTATTCTTCTTTATTTATTATTTTTATTCCAACTCCAACACTTTTCTATCAATAGGTATAAAGATGGAGTCTGTTAGCATTCGAGTAGGAGTTCTCTTAATCTCATGAGACCATAGATCTTCAAATTAGATTCGCTTATCCTAATCATAAATTATCATCTTTTCAATTAAATCCATAATCATTTAACCGCCTTGTAAAACTGCACATTTAAATGGATTATTTTTTATTGAATCATGAAATTCCGTTAATTGTTAATAAGTCTAATAGTTGCTTGGAAAATTGAATCTATAAGCTATTTGATGGAAAACAATTCCGTAGGAGTAGATATCACACTTGCAAGAAAAGTTTTATCCTCTCAAAATTTCAGGTGCACAATATGAACGAGTGCCGACTCTTGTTAAATTAGCTTTAGCGTAGATATCGTCTATGAATTTAGTAAAACCAAAATCAGCGATCTAATTTAGCATAATAAATATACTTTATAAATTTTCCTTTCTGTTGGAGTCCCTTTGTTAAGTATTTTAACTAAGATATTTTAGGGCTTGATATCTCTATGTATAATGTGGTTATCAATTAAAACCTAGGCACCGTTAATTATTTATTTCATTATATCATTCATTTCTATAATTGAGGGCCATGAATTATTCTGTTGAAATTATTTGAGCATTTTCTCCAAATCCAAATCACATAATTCCATTACAATACATAATCTAGATTTTTCATCGATAATCTCAATCATTTTAACTAAATTCTCACAGTTTGCATTCTTTAAAGTTTAGAATGTCTTTATTTCTGCTTCAAGCTATCTCCTCTAACTTTATTCCTTTTTCTGGTCGGTATTCATGGATTTGTTAATTATCTTCATGCAATATAACTCATCCTTATTGCCCTCTCGATAACACTTGTAAGCGGTTCCATAGGCACCCGAACCTAATATTTCATTGGTTAAGACACAATAGTCTTTAATTTTTTTCATTTTATTAATAGAAAATAATATTAAAATATGTAAAAATTAAATGAGTATTTATTCTTGAGTATTTATGATATTAAATAAATAAAATATAAAAATAAGAAAACTCTACCATGTGCATAAATTTTCTAAGACTTATAAATATTAGATGATAAATCCCTTCTATTTTACCAATTCTCAAAACACACAGATCATAATAAGATATAATGTAATAAAAAGGAATGTTATTATTTGATTATCAAACTCTAATCTTAATAATTTTTTTTAATTTGAAATTCCTATATATTAATCCAAAAGATTAGCATAGTATTTTTAAATTATGTGTCTTCTTATTTATATAACTCCAATTCATAAGGAATTGCTTTAATATTTTATAATTATGACAATCACATTAAAACATCAAAATAAACTTAGGTTTATAATTATTACTTATATATATGATGAGGTAGATCTATTTTATCGCCTTGTATTATTTTTTTAAGGATATTGATTATTTTCTACCTTAATGGAAAGTAAATAATCTATAATACTTAGTATCGTCTATCCAGGTGATATCTATAAGTAAATGTAAATTATACATAGTTTTTGATTTTCTTTGAAACTCAACTAAAATGAATATGTTGCTATCTTTCTCTAGAGTTGATGAGATGGTCTCTTGCACTTATTGAGTCTTCTTGGACCAAGTATATCAATATTGAATTGAATTTCGTTTATCTATTTGTTATGGGGAGGGAGATTAGAGGGAGAATTGCAAATGGTAATATTTTATATGTATATCAATTATAATAATAAAAATTCGAATATTTTTAATCACGAGGATTATTATGAATATGGGGTGAAGGATTGTAACGGAATGAGTTTGTTTCTTGATTACTGGTATGTTAATCTAGGAATTCAATATATTGGTTGTTTTTTTTTAAGTTTTTATACTGTATTATGAAAATACTTTATTCACATTTCAAAAGTATTTGTGAGCTCAATCGAATAGTTCAACTTCCTGGATGAAGGCATCAGAATCAAAAGATGAGATAAGATTTTCAAGTTCCTTAAATTTTTCATCTCTTGTCATTGGATTATTGGGCCTTTCATAATATAAGGATTCAAATGTTTAAAGTCTATTAGTATTGGTGATGATTACATACAAAACTTTCCGCGGACTTTACGAATGAGTTTATGCATATGATTGCTTTGAAGTGCTATCCCACAGGATGTTAGAATTTGAACCTTGTTTACTAGAACGAGACGCACTAAACTATAGTCTTAAAGGTATTGGTGTATAAATGATGGAAGAGCCGTGGGATTCAGGTGTTTGCTAATTAGACATATTATATTTAATTTTAATGAATAGGAATGAGATTAATATTAGATACCTCTAATACACTTATTAGGCTATCGATTCAAATAATCCATCCTTAGCTCACCTTGAACTGAACTCCCTCTCTGGAGACTGTCAAAATGTTTTATTAAGATTATTTAAATGATTTATATAAAGGGTTTAATTGGAGATATATTTGAAACTTTTATTGACATCAAAAATCTATTTAATTTTACTTAAATGATCCAAATTTCACATCTAATTGCCATCCACAAAAAGGCAATGGAGTTCTGAATTAGCCCCTCCCTTTCCCTGGTGAATTAAATTGATATCGAATCTAGGATTTGTTTTCCTGATTCAAGATTACTAAAAGGAGTGCTCCAATTACTAGTGTTGATAACAAAAAGTAAAATTAAAAATAAAATCAAATTATTCTAATTTGGGAAACAAAGTTGACCGAATTGATTTTTAAATTAATTAATGGGAGCTTGTCAACATTTATGCAGATAATAACTTGTTATCTAATAGGAAGTCACAATCCAATAGAAACGGTAGAAAAAGAAGCAATCTGATAAGGATTCAAAGATTGATCATAGTTGTTCTCAAAAAGGAGTTGCCGAGGAAATCATAGGAGAAGAATTTCGGTCTCCTCAAGAAAATAAGTATTTTCGCAAAAGAATCAAGAATCTCAATATAGCAGGTGATCGGAAAAACAGATTTATGCATGATATAGAAGAAGAGATAAAGTATATAATTAGGAAGAAGTATCATATTAATCGTAACCTAGCATCGAAGAAGAGTAAGAAAACTTGAAACGCGTTCAATAAATTTATGAACAAGAACTTGAACTGTAAAGGAAAGAACAAATCAGAAAATAAAAGGAATAATTAGACAACCAATTTTCTTTTTAAAATTCCATCATTCAATCAAGTGATAACCCAAGTGAACATCCAAGTGCCAATCCCTTCTAACCAAAATCAACATCCCAATTTGCCCCCAAGAGAAATGATAATGATACAGTTTCTCAAAAATCTTAAATCTCCAAAACTCCTACCCCTCCTTACAAAGATAAATCAATTTCTTCTTAATCTGATGCCATGAGAAAAAGCGCTTTAATCAAAATCATTCAAGCAAGAGAAGAATTAGCCAGTAATAATGCAAGTAAAGGCTCTTCCAAAAAAAAATTGATGCTTGATGCCTATGAAAAAATGTTTAGCGAATTCTTTTCCCAAGACGAAAGAGGATCAAGTAGCTAAAGTAAAAGCTATAAAAGCATTTTGAAGAATAGATCTTTAACTCATCGCAGTTTCTCAGGTAGTAAATCCATTAAATCCACTCATACTGCTGTTAAAAAATCAAAAAGAGTTCGATTTTCGAAAGAAACCAATTTCAGTTTTGAAAGAAAATCAACCGAAAAGAAAAAGAAAAGCCTATGGGATTGGTGAAAATTTGTCAAGATTATCACTCACAACCTACATCTACATGATTAAAGATCTATATCATACTTACATTTGAAACCTTTTATAATATATACAATATCAATGCCCTCTAAATGATGTCACTTTGCTATCTCGTATCCCCAGAAGTGATTATTTAAATAACAAATAATTATCATTTAATTCTTTTGAAAAAGTGTTGATGATATCAGGAGCCGTAACAAAAATTTACAAAGTAAATTCAACTGTTTTAGGATAGGATAGGCTGATTAGGTAAAAAGAATTAATTATGCAGAACTTACACATTTTTGTTACGGGTCTTCAAGTTGCATTTACTCAAGAAAATCAAGAGTGGGGAATGTCTCAGAATGTGGCAAAACAAATTAGATGCACTTTGTTCTCACTTCTCCATGACAAGAAGAGTATTTAATTTTAGTCCATGTAGATTTTGAGATGGTCAAGAACAGCATTCTATCTTCAGATCCTATTTAATAAATTGAGTCAATCAAAGAGCAATCATGCCTTGAAACATTATAGGAATCTCTTCGACATCCTGTTCTACACTTATCTTATACTTACAGACATCAGTGATCTTCTTTATTGGATGTGCTTAATAGGGCTATGCAATAACGCGAATTTACAAAAATTTACTAAGGAATATACACCCAAGTTTTATTTAATAGAATGCATTGGGTGGTTTATATCCTTATGTTTTGAATATCGAGTTAATCAGATAGATATTGCTAAGGCTAATTTACAAAAGGACCCAAAGAATAAAATTAAAATAAGACAAATTCAAATACTCTAAAATTTAGTCAAATATGCCTTGGACATCCCAGTTTCCTATTCTTATGTAAATACTTAGGCTATCACACAAGAAAAGGCTGTGATTTTAGGGACATTTTCAAGCATAATCAGTTTATATCAAACATTTTAGTTGCATTCTGGAGGTTTCTAATGATTTTGCAGGGTTTTAATGATTAAAATATGTATATGTTGTTTATTTTAGAAGTATGATAAATGTATTCAATAATATTTAATAATTAATGAATTAAATTGAAACCAACAATTTAACTTTGAATTCAGAGTGTCTTTAACAGGTTTTGAGTTACATTCCCATCAATCAAAGACTGAAAATGAGAGAATTGAATTCATTTTTTGATTAAGCTGTTTGCTCAACATCATTCCCTTTGCATATGGATTAAATATAGGATGAAAATTTTAAACCAAAAGAAGTGAATACCCTACTATCCAAGTTCATCAAACCATAAGAGATTGTATTTCCAAACATAAATGCAAGAGAGTTGCAGGAACTTGTGATTCCAAAGGATCTATCAGAATTAATAAAATTTGATTCCTACTTAATTACTGATATTCCATTGGAATACATTGAAAAAGTAGTGTCTGCTTCTCCAAAATTAAGATCATTTGGATTCAAAAACAGAGATACTGATGATTTGAGCAATATCACAAAGTTTTTATCAAAGTTATCTATTTGCGAACTCAAGGTTGGAGAATGGAATCAATAAGTCAGGGATATCATAATTCAATAAGCAGATCACTTAAAAAGCATTACAATTGAAAAAGGAAATAATGAAATACTTCGAGATTTGATTTCGTTGTATAATTCAATGAAACTTTCCAGCATAAGTAATAAGGAAGAGTAATTAAGGTCGGAGTAAAGTGAGTTTTCGAATAAATTAAATCTTCAAGGGATAATGTTCACATAATTTGAAAGTTCATCGAATTAACAGGAGAGTCTAGAGGTGTTTGAAGAATTACTTAATTAATACCACTTGAAGGCTTTTCATTTTGGGATAATCCAAGGAGAATATCAAGATTAATGTATATTATTATAGGAGAACTTTTTCCAGCATCTCAAAGGTATTATTTCATAGTTTAAGAATAGAAATTCAGGAATTGCAATTTGGGTTTAAGGATTAAAGTTTATTGATGAAGGTAAAGCTAAAGAAAATTGAAAGCTTAAGATTATCAGGTTTTAAATTTGTAAAGGAGAATTTCTAGTGGTTAATGAAGCAAGCCAAATTGTTCAATAGGATTGATTTGAGGGAATGTACCTTTGATTTTGCATTTACAGATAGCATAGATAAGGTGGAATAACATGATTCTATGGTGGATGTTTATGTAAGGAGAATTATCATATTTTTAGGTTAATACAAAAATTCATGAATAGTGGTCATGTCAACTAGCGTAGTTTTAATATAATAATATTTGGATTAACTTCATCTTTCCATTTTTGTACGATCTAGAAGAAGAATTAGAACTTTAGACACAAAATAAATGATGATTGTTAATTTATATTAGAAAAATAAGGATACATTCTATGGAGCTAAATAGCTACCAAATTTAAATAACATATTAAATTATTTAATAAAATATATGGATCTAAAAATAATTGTTATTGTTTATTAATTTGAATTATAACCATAAATTAGAAAGGGTATATAAATAATTGTGGTTAACTTTTTAATGTATAAAATATGTTAATTTATATTAGTTCTCATTAAGAATGAAAGCAGAATAAAAGAAGGATGACAAGAATGACAGAAAATATGGTGAAAATTAATTTAATGTACTTCGCATTAATTTAATGGTGATAATATGTGCAATGACGGATTAATTTTTGAATGAGTCATAGTTGAGTTTATATCACAATTATTTCTTGAAATCTAATAATTTTTTTAAAATAACTAACAAGTATCAATGAGAAGAAGATTTGGGGCAATCCATTCAGATACTACTGAAGAATACATTCAACAAGCCCAATCAGCTTGGAACAAAGATCTATTTTATTATGAGGGCACTTCTAAGAAATCAGCATAAAACTATGTGAACTTTGATTTTGATGAGCGGGAAACAAATGTATGAATGTAATCTTATATTGTAGAATACTGAAATAGAGGAGGAAGTATAGATGGAAGCATAGAATGTTAAAATAATTTTGATGGATGCTGAGAATGATTCTTAAACTGTTTTTGATTATTGTGGTCAAGAATTTCATCAGCAGAAGAAGGACTTCGATTATGTTTCCAAGATTGAAGTCAACAAAAATAAATAGATTACCTACCATTTTTGGATCAACAATATTCATTCAACCAAATTTACTGATATCGTTGATGGTAAAATTTATAATTTAATATTTAGTTTATGTAAAAAATTGCGATGTCGTGATTTACATGTACAATAAATCAGTCGAAGAACATTACCAAGAATTTGTGGAGAAGATATCCAAAATAAATAATAAGAGTTTTGTTATTTACAAAGTTAACAATTCTTTGAATAGAACTCAGGTATTTTTAATTTTTTAATTTTAGAGTTTTAAATCTTTAAATGAGAAGAATTAAGAAAATGTCATTGCAGTTAAAAGCCTGTAAGAAGCTATCACAAAAACGATTAACTAATATATTTGATTATAAACCAATATTTATTTTGCGTACTACCATTGCTAAATAAATTTACTATGCGAGTCATCTTTGAGTGTGCATCGTTGGATTGTGATGTTTTTAATTTTATATCATTTTAATGTTATTATGTAAAACGGATTTATTTTCATTTATTTTTATATGAAATTATTATTGTTTGTGTTGTTCGTATACACTTATGCGACAAGTGCACAATACAGATAAGCGATGGAGGATGTATGCATTAAACTACTCTCTAGCTCAATGATGACAACTTTGGTCAAACCCTTCTTGAAACCATTCAAATGCACATCTAATCTGATGAACCTGTAGGTAATTTGATCAACATGTTATAAAATCTTCAATCATAAGTGGAGAAAGTGTAATACAAAGCTGATGAATAACATAAGAGAATCACTACAAATTGCAATATCAACCTAGATTAATTGAATGACCAAATCAATAATTATAAAATTAAATCTGTTACTCTAAAATCATACATTGACAATCTAAACCCAAATGTCAAATAGAGTGTGGCTACAGTTGAAAGAAAACAAAAGGAATTAGTATTTTTACAAATAATACAGATAGGATGATTATAAGCAAGAATTGAAATAAGCAGCAGAAAAGAGAGAGAAAGAGCATAACACCTACGCAACCATCCTTGATAACCTTGAATAAGCCCTATTTGGTTTCCATCAAATTAAATTGGCATTCAATCAATTTATCGATTCTGTACAAAAAGGATAACGTAAATTTGAGTCATTTGTTGAAATGAAATAAGT
The DNA here is from genome assembly GCA_905182995.1 of Paramecium octaurelia. Classification (NCBI taxonomy): domain Eukaryota; phylum Ciliophora; class Oligohymenophorea; order Peniculida; family Parameciidae; genus Paramecium; species Paramecium octaurelia. Next base: position 267,505 of record CAJJDP010000110.1, read on the forward strand.
CTTAAAATAAGTTAAACACACTTACAAACTCGAAGGATATAAGCACATTGTGTAGATGCTCTAGTCTCTATCCAAATAGACAAGCGAAGAAGTATTAGGTTTCATATATATTAGGAAGCTTTAAAATTAGCAATTCAATTGAGTGCCATTCTCAAATAAATTGAGTCATACATCCAGACTGAACGAACCAGGGAAGACCAAGCAGAATTGGCAAGGGAAACAGCTTATAATGATTACAAGGCTCAAATTGCTGATTTGTTCAATGAAGCTTCTAAATCTCTTACTGAAATGACAGGTATGATTTGTGAATAAATGAGGGATATTGGATAGTCAGTCTAATGAATTGAAGTTGAGTGAGAATGAAAAGAAAGAGGCAGATGTTAGATTGCAAAATAAAATGAAAGAGTTTGATAACATTCAAGCAGAATGCTCAATATTGGATTAAGAATATTAATAACAAAATAGATAGAGAAATCAATAAAGTAAATTACTTGATTAAGCAATTCTATTAACGACAACTTCATTAGGACAATTGAAGAGTGACTTATTAAAACATGCTGAAGTTTATTGACATATACAAACCCACAAAATTTAACAATTATTATTCTGCATTTATCATTCTCTTTTTATATATTAATATATTATAAAAGAATAAAATGTCTAAGATCGATGAACAATAGATCATCAAAAACACTAAAAGCATGTAGAAAATGCAGGAAATTGCAGATCGCATCTATGCTACCACTGGTGATTTAACCAAAAGTATAAACATAGCAATATATAGCAATTAGTTCTGATAGCATATTGAAACCGTCTAAATTGACATAAGAGTAATTATTAATACAGGCTAAGAAGATGGATAACATTTAAGATAGTAAGTAGAAGAAGGGCAAAGGATAATAATCTACTTCAGCCAATAAAAGTGAGTTAAATACAACTGAATGGCTGAATAAATTATAGGAAATATAGTTATAACATAATGAAGAGAAGAAGAAACTTAGAGAAGAGCTTATAGCCAGATATGTGCAAAGGGAAATGGAATTTAAGAAAACTATCGATGAATTACAATAAGAATTGAGATCCAGAACTGCCTTGGACCAGACTGATAAGAAAATTATGGAGATGATTTACAAAGATCACAGTAAAATAATTGAAGGAATAAATAATATTTAATTGAGGACTTCTAAAATTCTAGTAGATCAAGAAAGAGACATTATTAGATTTTTTAATAATAAAATTAATGAGATAAAGAAATAGTTTCAAGAGGAAAGAGAGAAGAAAGGTTAGAATGATAAAGAATATATTTAAAAGGAGAATCAACTGATTAGTGAATTGGAATGGATTAAGAGAATTGCTTAGAAAATTGATGATGAAAATCATTAGCTGATGTAGAAATATAAAGAATTGAAAGTCGAGTATTAAACATAGGAAAGAGACAGAGAAATGTTAATGAAGGAGTTGATAATCAAGAAAAAGGAAAATGCCATCCTCAAATCATAAATTTAATAATATGAAAAGTTATTGAACGATGTTCAAAAAGAGGATGAATAAGAATCCTATCAGGACTTAATCTTAGACAAATCAGGGGTTAAAAATCAAAAAACTGACAAATCTAAATAATCATCATCCTAGCAATAGGTAAGACTTCCTTAAATAGCAAATACATAGGCTTCATAAAATGTTGATGAAGCTTCTAAAAACAAGTATGATATTAATTTTAATAGAGTAGATATTAGAATATTATTAAGACATATCAAGACACATTGAAGAAGGAATAGAAAAGGCTAAGGGATATTAAATAACTTTATACAAAAGAATTGTAAGCAAAAACAGAATTATATAATATTTTGAGACAGTGTATTGAAGATATTAAAGAAGAGATAATTTAAGTGAGGAGTGATGAGAGGACTTTGAAGAAAAATAAAAGTAATGTATTGGTATATTTAGATCTAAGTATTGAAGAGGTGAAAATGGAGAAAGAAGATAGAGAGAAGCTAATTGAAAATTTATTAAAACATGAAAGAGTCATAGAAGTTATCAGTGATAAGATATTTTATGATAAGAAAAACTATGATGAGACTCTTTTGCAATAGCAATAGGAAGAGACAAATTACAATGATGAATAATATTGAATATTTTAATTTTAGTTTAGTTAATCACAACATAAGTCTTTTTGTAAATGACTCTCAATAAGACAATTGCTAATAGTGGCATTGCATTTTTTCTGACACATTTATCTAGTAAGCAATCATAAAACTGTCTTAATGCATTAGGCATTTCTTAAAATCTCTAATAAATATTGACACATTATGTCAAATGCTTATCACAAAGTATCGTATTCTATTAAAGTTCTCCAATCTTCAAGACCCTTGGAAAAAACACAGTTTTAATCAGGGTCAGTTGTTAGTGGGAATGTTACTTTGGGTATCAGAAATGTGAAAAATAATTTAAATGGTTATAAATTATATACACACAATTAATTAAAAAACAAAGAGTAAATTCAAATTGAAATTGTGATTTATGAGACTTGCAAATGCTCCTCTCTAGCATATTTTCTCTTCACAGCTGGATACAAAGTATTGTTTTAATTGTTGTAGTAAAGCTACAATAAATAAGTGGCACAATATTTTGATTCGTCTGTGATTTCCATTTCGGATTATATTCCTAAAATTTTGTTGGACAAGAGCAATGCCGAGTGAGCCAGTTATGAAGGCATGTATTGAAGACTTTCATAACTATGCAAGGCAATCTCAAGTATGTAAGATGATAATTGAAATTGTTGGGTTTGAAATACTTTATTGTCTTCAATTTAAGTGTTTTCAATAACAGTAAATTCTAGGAATCTTAGAGGACTGATGTAGTTTAGTGAAAAGTTAACAGTATTCAAAATAGAGCCTTCCATTTAGAGTATTTCTTCCTTGGTGTATGCTCTGTCACAGACGTAGACAAAGTCTTTGATATTTGGAGGGTAGATTTCTTCAAATTTGGATGCAATGAAGAGGGATGCAACGCCCACCAATTGGAGTCTGTTCCTCTTGACGATGTTGACACTAAGGTATCTGTCTATGAGGTTGATGGCTAGATAGAGACTGTTTGGAGACTAGAGAATATTAGATGTAACAAAATACAAGTTTGAATTTCATGTGAACTTCTTCAATCCAGTCGATAAGGATGGACCTCATTTTTTAATTGATGTCTTTTTGTGTTTGTTCCATAAAGCAGGAGTTAGGTAAGTAGTTACTCTAAATGAATAGAATAATTGATTTACCTATTCTTCTAAAATGTATCGAAATATGTCCTTTCTATAATTGCTAATGAATTGGGGGTTGCTTAATTCTTCATCCATTCTACTACTGCTCAGACATGATTCATTATATTCTTCATCCATAGTACTTCCCGATCCGCATGTTGAGGTTCGTTAATGTTTTGGGACTTTTTCGAATGTTACTGATTTCGAGTTTCTTCTTAAGGAATTATAAAATGTATTGTTGTTTGAATCTTCTATTTAGGTAAGAGAGGCAATCATTGCAATTAATTTAAATTCGAATTATTGTTTTTATTTATTAATTTTGTTATTTCTTCAAATATTGGGGAAATGCCCAATTTGAATTTGAATTTCAAATTATGTTTTAATAACAGTTATTAAATGCTTTCCTATTTCTCGCGCATATTCACTTTACATTCCAATCACCATGAAACTAAACTAAAGTATATACACATTCTTTAAATTGTTTGCTTCAATTTTTTTTGAGCATTTTGTCACTGAGTGCAGACTAGAACACCCAAAGATGGGCTATCAAATAGGGAATCCCTAGTAAATCATCATTAAAATAGACTCTATATGAACATCTATTAATTCAAAATACAATATACTGTAGTTTGGAAACAAGAATATTAGACTAAATATGCAGTTTGAACTTAATAGCGTGAACATATATATATAATTTGTGCATTAATTAGACATCTTAGTTGATTTAATGAGGAATTTAAAATCAATATACAATTTTAAGAAGGAAGAGCAATTTTGCAATAAATTATTCAAAAATTTTATAATAATTTTTATTTGCCATTCCTTTCCTAATTAATCCTTGCATCTTAATGAACATTATTTTGATACATTTTATTCCTAAATCGATTTCTGATATTTTGATCCTGATTTCAACTCAAATGAGTGTATGCTGAGTTATTGTAATGAGAACTACTTTACTTTAAGAATAAAATTGGAAGATTCTTATGAGAAAGCGTTGATGCATTCTGGAGAACATGAAAATGGTTCTCTTGAAGACTGATTTAGAAAATAATTTTATAATAATCACATTATTTATAAGGGGGGTGTTAAGATAAATCATAAAATTTCTTCATAAAATTTTAACTAAGTGAAAACAATTCGTATGACATCATATTTAGTTAATTACACATTATTAGATAGCTCATTATTTGAGAGTTAAATCCACACTTAATGATGGTGGCTTATTTAAAAAAAATATCATTTATTTTTTTGTAATGTCCATTTCAGAAGTCCAACACTAACTTAATTTGACAAGCTACTTGAATTAATAAGCAACGGTGTCTGTATTTCTCGGTGTAAAAGAGATCCAAATTGATCAGGTCTAACAATTAGCAACACATACCTTCAAACTAACATTCAAGTAATATGAGATAATTAATGTTTTTAGGAACTCGAATAAAAAGATAATTTTGCACACGAAATCAAGCAATTCTCAAGTCACTGTAAGAATTTATAATAAAATCCCATAGGGTAACCAATTGGAAAAGGATTATATGATTGCGTAAAAATTATCAGCTGCAAACATGCCAGTCCCCAAGGCATTATTCTATTGCGGAGATCAATCCATAGTGGGCGTGCCTTTTTATGCAACTGAATATGTTGAGGGAAGACTATTCAACGATAAGAAATTATTGAGTGTTTCTCAGACAGAAAAGAAATTGTTGTTTTAGGAAGTATCAAAAGCCTTGGCTCATTTACATTCTATCAGTTTGAATTATTTGGGACTTGGAGAATTGGAATCTCAAACTAGTCAATACCAAACACTCAATAAAAAATTATATAACCTATACAAATTACATGAAACCAAGATTTCAACAAATGTGGAAGATTTATTGTATTGGTTGTCATTAAACTCACCAGTGAAATCAGAATTGGATAATCTTTGTTTGGTGCATGGAGATTTTTCATTATCCAAAGTTGTCTTCCATCCAACTGAACCAAAGGTCTTGGCCATCCTGGATTGGCAATAAGCCTAATTAGGGAATGCATTCATCGATTTGGCTAGTTTTGTCTCACCCTACTACATCCCTTATTCAAATGGATAACATCAAGTTGATGGATGGTTCGGAATCGAAGAAATAATTGCTCAACCCAATCTCCAAGAAGTCTTATCAGCCTATTTTACAACAAGATCGAGTGAAACTGCTCAAGACATCAATTACCAACTGGTAATTTCATTGTTGAAACAATCAATCGATTAACAAATCCTCTACAAACAAACTAAAGATGAGAAATATCAAGATAACTCTCATTACATATCCAAAGCAGGTTATGAATTGATATTGAGAATAACTGAAGGAGATCCTTTCGGAATCAAGTTGAGAGCCAATAATGATGGTTAATTGTGGTCCAATTGGCCAGTTTCAGAAAGATGCAAAAGTTACTACTATAGAATCAAGGATTTTATGAAGGATGAAATTTTCCCAATCGAAAAAGCCATCTTGGATAAAGCCAGAGCAGTTCCAAGAACAGTGAAAAACAAACCAATTGTAGAAATCGAAGAACTCTAAAGAAAAGCCAAAGCCGTTGGATTGTGGAACTTATTCATCTCAGATCCCATGTATGGCAAAGGATTAACTAATTTGGAGTATGTGTACCTTTCAGAACTCATGGGATTAAGTTATCTTGCTCATGAAGTGTTTAATTGTTTCGCACCAGAAACAGGAAATATCAAATTACTGATTGCCTATGGAACACCACACCAAAAGGAGAAATACTTGAAACCATTATTGGAAGGATAATGCAAATCGTTTTTCGCAATGACTGAGAAGGATGTGCCATCTTCAGATCCAAATAATTTCTAATGCACCATCACACCTACTGAAGGGGGATTCATTCTCAATGGGGGCAAATGGTTTGTTTCCAGTGCTCCAGATGAAAGAGCCATCTTTGGAATTGTGATGGGTAAATCCTCCAAAGACATGAGCAACCCCATTGAATCATAATCGATGATTCTAGTTGATATGAACAATCCCAAAATAAAAATTATCAGACAATACTCTGTCTTGGGTTTCTTCGATGTTCCTCATGGTTATTCAGAAGTTGAATTTGATAATGCCTTCATTCCAAAAGAAAACCTCCTGGGACCCCTTGGAGGAGCATTCAAAATGGCTTAAGGAAGATTATTGGGAGGAAGATTGCATCATTGTGTTAGACAAATTGGGTTAACTAGAAGATGTCTAGATTTGATGATGGCGAGATCAGAGAAGAGAATCATTTTCAAGTAACCATTAAAAGATAATGCTGCCTTCTAAGAGAGATTAGGAGATTTGGAAATTGCATTCTAATCATGCAGATTATTAAGTTTAAATGCTGGATTGCTATTGGATTCTGCTGGATCCAGACATTTACATACATTCATGGCTGTCAGTGAATGCAAGGCTCACATTCCCAAGGCTTGTCAATACATCATTGACCAATGCATTCAAGCATTCGGTGCCGAAGGAGTAACTGAAGAGCAACCATTGACTCTTGCATACCGTTTTGCCAGAGCTATTAGATTCATGGATGGACCATGTGAAATCCACCTTAGACAAATCTCAAGATTTGCCTATGGAAATCACCTATTCAATGATCTAAACAATGCTCAAGGATATGGATTAGCAAAGCTATGATTTATTTAGTAAATAACAAATATATAATTTAAAATATAAATTTTGCACACATATGAATTCTACACTAAATTATATTACACATCAAATCATCTCCTTGTTTATTAATTTTACTCGATATAAACTGAGTATTTTATATTAAGTTATTTCCCTTAAATAATTTATTTAAATCATTATATCAATGAGCACAGGACTTGCTAAACCCAAAAAACTCAAACTTACAGATTATGAAGTCTTTCAAACCTTGGGCACTGGTAATCAATAATTGAAATGCTGAATTTTAGGTTCATTCGGAAGAGTGAAACTGGCAAGGAATAAACAAACCAACAAATATGTCGCCTTGAAAAGTCTAAAAAAGGCAGAGATCATAAGACTCAAGCAAGTTGATCACGTGATTAATGAAAACACAATATTAGGCAATCTACAACATCCATTCATTGTAAAATTCCCATCATCAATCGTAGGTTACCTTTGAAGGCTTCTGCTAAGATCCAAGATATCTCTATTTAGTCTTAGAATTCGTTTCTGGAGGAGAGTTGTTCACTTACTTAAGAAGCATCGGAAGACTCGATACTTAACATGCAGCGTATAATTGTGAGCTAATCTTAGCTTTTACGGTGCACAAGTTGCCTCAATCTTTGAGTATCTGCATTCCAAGAATATTATCTATAGAGATCTTAAACCAGAGAACTTATTGATTGCAGATGATGGATATCTCAAATTAACAGATTTCGGCTTTGCCAAAGTCGTCGAAGGAAGAACCTACACTCTATGTGGAACTCCAGAATACTTGGCTCCCGAAATCCTGTTGAACAAAGGACACGGCAAAGCTGTCGATTGGTGGACTTTGGGAATTTTAATTTATGAAATGAATGCAGGAATTGATCCATTCTCAGATGAAGATCCCATGGCTATTTATCAAAAGATATTGAAGGGCAAAGTCAAATTCCCAAAAAGCTTTGATAAGTAACCATTATTCATTAAACCCAAAGGAATGCCAAATCTTTAGTCAAACATTTACTTGTGGCTGATCTTTCTAAAAGATATGGAAATTTAAAAAATGGTAACACTCTCATTTCTATCCCAAGGCGCTGCCGATGTCAAAAATCACAGATGGTTTGGAAGTCTAGATTGGAATCTACTTACTTAAAAGAAATTGCCCGTCCCCTACAAACCAGTTGTGAAGTAACCACTCTATTCTCATTCCCTTTTATTAGAGCTCCCAATGATACATCCAATTTTTCATCCTATCCAGAGTCCGATACCCAAAGTCCTGCTCTCAAACCAGCAGACGATCCCTTCTTAGAATGGTGATTAATAGAGCATTATTCATTATAATAAATTCAACTATGTATTCTCATACATAAATAACTATAATAAACTATATAATCAATTAAATTATAATAAAATTAATGGGAACTTAACTTATATAACATTTATAAGCAATATTTAATTTAGTCAAGCATTGCTATGCTTACAGTATATTTTAAAACATACTTTCTTCCTAAGACTCATCTTATACGATTTTAGTTTATTTTGCATTCAAATCAATCAACAACTAGATTCGGTTTAAATAATAAAATATTTAACAGCTTGAAATTCTACTGTTAATTATTCAAGCATCTCAAAAAGATCTCTGTACAGACTATCCACAGTATGTTATCATAATAATTTGTTAAAAATGACTTTTAGCATGAATAATTTATAATATCATTTATTAATTAATATTTTTATTATAAATCAATATTATTTCTATAATTGGAACAATTATGAAACTATGAAACTCACTTATTCTCCAAAAATTGTACCTATCCCAAATTCATTGATAAAAAAAATATATTAATATTAATGATTGTTCTATTCTATTTTTAATCAAAACAATTAAATGCAAACGACTAAATAATAAATTCAATTAATCAATTGTTAAACATCGAATTATATGATATTAATTCATAATTTAAATTCTTCTAATAAAATAATCTAACTTCCTGTTAGTATTAATTTAATATTTTATTAATTTTAAGATCCTTTAATTACATTAATACCTCATAAATAAATCTCTTATTATTTTTATTGATAATACTGTTAATGAAATAGGTTGAAAATTCTAATATTTAGTTGATTAAGCAATCTTCATATATATTATAAAGATACTTATCACTTTTTGTTTTAAAATTAATTCTTTAAATCTAGGATTGCAATCCTCATGCAAAGCGTTAGAATTATAAAACTCATTTTTCCATTAATTCATGAAAAATAAATGAGCACAGGGATCATAACTATTAATAATCATTTAATTTTATTGATATTAATTGTTGAGACAACGTAATTTTCAGATTAGAATTAAGATTCTTACTGAGAACCAAAACTATTCATCATATCACATTTAATTCCCAAATTCATTTGATCCTTATCGATTTGTTTGTAAATATATTTATATATATTAAATATCAGATTCTAATATAATTTCTCTTCAGTAATTTAATCACCTATAGATATAATCAATGAAAAATGTTCTCTCCTTTAAAGATTAAACTCTAATATGTATTAATTAATCGATGAAATTCTAAATGTATTATATAATTTTATTTTTTATATTTGATCATGAATTTTGTTGATGTTTAAAAATTATTTTTGAAAAAATAAATGGATTAGTTTATGAAGTTTTTAAATAAATCTTTTAGTTTAAATAATGTAAAATTTTACAGTATTTAATAAATTGATTTATTATAGTAAAAGATCTTTTTAAATATAATGTCTGCTAGTTTCAAAACTTCTCAAAACAACATGATCATTCAATCCTAAATTATTTTTGTTGATTAATTCCAATTTATTTTTTCACACATAATTCTTCAACCCAAGTAGAAGTGCGAATATAGAATTTATAAAATTGGCAATGATAGGTATTTTAACAAAACTTCATTTCAATATAAAATTAATAAATACTTGTTGCATGAAACTAAGATAAATCTGTTTAAGCTAGCATAAATGACAGCCTATACAAGAAAAAACTCGTTGTTCATATGAAATCCAGCAGAAATTGCAAAATTTGGAGAACGAATTTTAGCTAAAAAACCCTGTTATGTACTCTAACTTGATGAATGTGTTATTTATGTTGTTTATTCGATTGGTTTCAAATTTATTTATTGGATTAGATATGAAGGAGTATTACCACTAAATATAGATGTAAATAATAATTATTAAATGCAATACTACGAGTAAGACATTGAAGATGAAAGTATGAATAATCAAATAACTTCCAGGATCGGATACTTCATAAGACGATTCTCCATTAAAGCGATGCATGACAGCTCCTGCCAGGCCTTTGACAGAGTTTGAAGAATTTAAAAGGTATTGCCTATTGTATTAAGTCTGTCTAGATCACCGGAATACGATCTCTTAGAAAAGGCATACAGACTATCGAGTTAACTTGTTTAGAGAGATTTTCATAAATATGATCTAGACAATCCTGAAGGATAGAAATAATGCAAAAAGTTTTTATAAAATCTCGAAAAAATGTGTGAAGTAATTAAATGTAATAACGCAGGTTTATTAGGTTAAGGTTGAATCTCGTGAATATAGGAATCATTTTTCGAAAGCCTATAAAATCTTATATAAGTAGGATGAATTGTGTTACTTGACTGAAATTCTCGATAGTGCTCAAGAAGGTTCTTTTAAGTAATTAGAATAGGGTTTCCTTATTTGTGGGTAAACTCTGAGAAATATTCGTTCACTCTTGAAGTTTTGGAAGCCGGAATAAAGTTAGTCGATGCTTTTTATAAAGTGCAGCATGCCATTAGACACCTATACACAAACACCCTTTAAGAGAGTCCCGATTTCTCAAGGTCTAGTTTGATACTAGAGATTTCGTTTTTGTTAGAAAATTTTGATGATATCTGGGTATAATTCGAGAAGGTACTTATGATGAGATTGAATAATAGTTATATGTGAAGGAATTGATGGAGATAGAGGGGAAGGCTCGAAGATTTATATTATAGGCCATTTAGATAGATAAGGAGATGCAATCAATAGAAATAAGAGAAAAACTAAGAGGAAAGATTTTGGTTACGAGCGAAAGTTATTTGCAATTAAAAACAGCGGTATGAGAATGTGTATATTGTTAGTTTTGCAAGGTGCTAGCTTAGATAAATTCAGTGGCAAATGTGGAAGGCAAGGGAAGAGATGATTTAGGAGTGAATATTTTATTGGAAGCTGAGGGCATAACAAGAAGGGTGACTTAAGAATAATCCAAAGCTGTAAGGAGATTAGCTGATAGTATAAAAATGAAGTATAAAATTATGAAATAATAGTTTTAAAAAGTTTAGAGAGTAGATGCGGAAATATGAGGAGAATATTGAGATGGTGGATCCATAGTTGAAGAATAATAGTGAATTAGTAGAGTTATTGGTTGAATATGAGACTCAATGGGAGAAGGGTTTGCATTATTTATTGGAGCCAAGAAAATATATTCAATTGATGTTATTTTCGCATATCATTGAGACAACAGCAGAGAAGCACATTCAATTTGCAGAATAGTTGGAATGCAGAGATAGTGATATCTTTGTTACAATCCCATGTTTGATAGTATTGAAACATTTGGAAAATGAAGACAAGAATATTTGCAAGTATTTTCTGCCCATGTTGGATGATGAGAATTCAAAATTGTATTCATAGTTTGAGCAGTTAAGATAAGACTTTATGAATTTTCGAGACTAGCATGCAAAATAATACGAATACTATAATCTGATTGAAAAGAGATTGCTAGGTATTGGACAAAGTGATATCTGTGAATAAGTAAACGCATAGATAGATAGAATTATGCAAAAGATAAGATTATTATCAATAGAAATCTAAAGATATAACGCCATTGAATGGAATCTATTTATTGATGCTGCAATTAATACTTGATGCTATTACATTAAATGTATTTGTTTAAATTCCTATTCTCTCTTTCTCAAATTGACTAAACTAGTTATCATATTTTCACAACCTATTCCTTTACTTACCTCTGGAGCTAGCAAATAATACAAGACATTTTGAACTGCTCTTTTTAATGAATCTTCAGCGACAGTTGCACTTCTCAAATTTATATTTAAGTAATTAAGTAATTTATATCAAAGAGTTAAATTGTAAATTTCCAAATCTCCCAAAAGCATTATCAAATTGATATAGATTAAAGTAAATTAGGATTGATTATGTTTAAATTGATGATCACATTAAAAAAAAGTTCTGCTCTTTCAACTCTATTTTCTCAATACTATTTTCAAGGGGTATGATCAAAAATTAAAATTGAAGTGAGTATTCATTATACATAATTCTGTTCTTGAATCACCTACAGTGGTAAAATATAGGATATTCTTGTAAATAAAGGCAGAATCGGCAGTGCAAAAATTCATCCATTTTCTGATGCTTTTTCATTTTTTTCATCAATTCATTTATCAAGTTTTTTTATTAATTAAGCTCCTTATCTTGTCTCACCTCGATCAAACAAGCGAAAACAAATATAACAACGACAACATCAAAGTTGTGCATATTAGTGTCTTCAATGATACCTTGCACTTTAGATTCTAACTAAAATGACAGATACTCCTGATTCAGTATTAATAAATTTATCCTTTTTGGATTAACTCATATTCGGACAGATTCAATATTGTATTTATTTGCATATCATATAAAAATTGTTATAAATTATCAGTATTTTCCTCTTTGAATCCAATCTGGTTCAAATTTAGTCCTCACTATACCTCTATTCGTTTGAACATTCCCAGGCTAAACATTATTGCTAGTTCGGAACATGATGTCGCAATCCTTTGAAAATCGTTCTTGATGGGTTATGTTGGCATATGAATTGAATTAGTCATACATTTTATTTTGTGAATAATCAATCACACTTGATGACCCCTCCAAGTATCTTCTTATCTTATTTTTTACTATTATTTACTTTAGCATAATTCTTATCAATCTTCCCACTAATCTCTCCTTGTATCCTACCTATTTGAGCATTGTTCCATTGCATATCTGCAGGGTATAATTCTCGATCTTTTGATTTTATTGCAATAATATTATCACCCTTTAGCTTGAAAATCGGCTTATGAGCACTTTAATTTTAACTGCATGAAAGAATACAATAAGTCAATACCTTTTATTTGTCTTTCCTTTCAATCTCAATTGATCATAAAAGTCTCTCTCTAATGATGATAGTATTTTCAAATGTACATTCAACTCCATATGTATTCACCGATTTAGATTTCTGATCGTTCTTACTAACTTATGCTTTTAGATAATGATTAGTAATGGCATACAGTGACTAGGCCCTTTGCTACTTGCCATCTGGGAATATTTAAGTAGGTCCATAATTTTTTAATAATCCAGGTCTCATTACAAATTATAATTTAATTCTGATATAAATATAATAGATCATTTTGGATATCCTTGGGGCTGACTTATGGGTATGCCTTATTGTGGGTACACTGGATTGGCTGGATAGGCTTGCACATTTTATGGATATTGTTGAGCTTGTTATGGATAGTAGTTTTAGTTCATATATGGAGGATATTAAGGAGGAAGTGGTTGTTATTGTTAGGGCATTGCCTGGTTCTGTTGTTAAACCCAATCTTAATATTATAAGTTTTAAGCAGGTTGGGCTACAAACTAGGGATTTTAAGCAGGTGGGGCAACAAACTAGGGAGGATACTAGTTTGGATTTGTTGGAACTTGATGAACAACCACAACATTCTGAGGTGGAATGTCTTCTACCAAGCCCACTAATACTACTCGTCGTCTTCTCATAATTATGGCTCGAATAATTGAAATCACGACTAGTACAAAAATGACAAAGAATACGCAATCAAATACTAGGGTAGAACTATAGTTACTTATATTTTCGGTAGAATAATGTGTTGCGTCTTGGCAGTTGGCGAATCCTAAAAGTAACAATATGGTTAGATTGAATAATTTGTGCATTGTTTATTTTTTTAATTATGAATGCAAATATAACTTAAAAAGAAATCTCTCCTGGAATCATACTCTTAAAGCATATTCAGCCAGGTCCAGAAATGATATACATTTTTAAAGTGCAATTGAATAGGTTGAATTGCATGGAATTCATAGCTGACTTTACAGGAAGTGAGAACATTTTGGTTGATGGTTAAAATAAAATGAAGACAATAACAATCATCAATCCATTTGAAACTAAACAAGTAGCTTAATTGACTATGAAATAAGACTGGAAATTGAAAACAAAATTCAAATTTAGTTTAAAAACAGCGGATAAATCAGTTCAAGCTGAATATTTGAAGGAAGATCAACTGCAGTTGAAATTGGAAATCCAGGATCAGATGAAGTAACTATATCGTTACCCATTTCAATTAAAGGAAGTTCCTGAAATACTTAGGTACTTGAAATCTCCCTTTGTTGACCCTGAATTTTTGCCGGTGGATGTATTTAAACAAAACTATATAGTCAAGTATATTCGGAGATGAAGAGGCCGAATTGGACACATTAATCCAATGGAGAAGACCAAGTGCCTTCTTTCAACTTAAAGATGCCAATAAAAGACCAGAGATATTTTTCGACAAGATAGAGCCCAATGATATCAAATAAGGGGCATTGGGTAATTGCTGGTTTCTGTCAGCACTGTCATCACTTGCTGAAAGACCTGCATTGGTGAAGAGACTCTTCGTAACCATGATAACTAATTCACTTGGAGTCTACAGAATCAAGATTTGCAAGAATGGCGAATGGGTATACGTCACTATTGATGATCTATTCCCTTGTTATCCATTGGGGGCTCCCATATTCTCAGCTGCTCATGGCAATGAATTGTGGGTGCTGTTGTTAGAAAAGGCATATGCTAAATTACATGGAAGTTACTTTGCACTTAGAGAAGGTCTGTCTGGGGAAGCCATGGTTGATTTGACTGGTTGTCCAACAGTAGTTTATGGATATTCTGAGTTATAATAGATGTGGCAGCAATTATTGTAATATGATCAAGAGGGTTATTTGATAAATGCTTTCACAGAGGGTAACGACACCCAGAGTGAAGGATAGAGAAAGGAATCCTCAGCCGATAATATTGGTTTGATTCCTGGTCATGCTTACTCAATATTGCAGGTGAAGGAAGCAAAAGGAAATAAGTTAATAAACATTCGTAATCCTTGGGGTAATTTTGAATGGAAGGGAGCTTGGAGTGACACATCTCCTTTGTGGACTTAGGAGATATAGAATATAGTTAATTTCGTTAATGATAGCAATGACGGTCAATTTTGGATGTGTTGGAAAGATTTCTTGACTTATTTCAAAGGTGTGAATATATGCAAGGTGAGAAATTGGGAAGAAGTGAGAATCAAGGGAAAGTTCATTAAAGTGACTGACATAAATGACAACAATATTGACGTTGTACTTAGCAAATGGTATTATTCATTTGTCATTGCAAAGTCAACCAAAGTCATTATGGGAATCCATCAAGAGGATGAGAGAATCAGAGGAGTCAAATTGTTAAGACCTTATTTAGATATCGGTTTGACTCTTTTCAAGCAAACAGAGAAAGGATTAGAATTACTTGCTTAAACCATCACCAAATAAGATAGACAAGTGCAATTGGAATGCGATTTGAATCCTGGTGTCTATATTGTAGTACCAAGAACAAGTGGATTATATTTATATGGAGAAAACAGTAGTCTAATCAATCTGTTGAATAATGATGGGTCTATTCATCCCTTGCTTTATTCGACATTGAGTGATATCTTCAGAAAATTTGATATGTTGCTGCTCAGAGAATTAAGTTTCATAGAGTTCAAAGGAATTTATGATTGTTTGGAGAAACAACTAGATCCAGAGTATTTCAAGTAGATGCTTACTAAATACACTTCTACAGAAAAAGGAATTACTTTCACCGGATTTGTTGAGTTCTTCATTGATCAAATTAAATAACTAGGGGTTGAGACTATCTACAGATGGCTAGAGAAATTAGGATATGATAAGAATCTCAATTCTATAAAAAGTAGATGTTTTATCTTTACTGCTCATTCATCTATTGAGATATCTGTAACAGTCAGAGATGCCATTAGTACTGATTTGAATAATAGAGTGCATGTCTTTGCTACCACATTTCCAGATCAATATCATTAGATTGAAAACATCAAAACTGAAAGAGAAGGCATCAGAGTCATCCAATGTTATAATCGTCATTCTGATACTTTTTGTATCATTGCCATTAATGATCAAACATACCCAATTGAATGCTTCCTTGATCTCACTCTATGTAAAGGCTTGATTGTTTCCACTAAGACTTCGAAAGTACTAAAACGATTAGACTCAGGCTAAATGGAAACCATGATCCATTTTAGATCAAACAGAATTCAAAAATTAAAATTAGCCATTCAAGTTAAGTGGCAACCTGTTTAATGATAATAATAATCATAAATCATGGAAAAAAAAAATTACTTATCATCATCATCATCGCTATTTTTCAATAACAAAACTAGTGTTGCAGTAATTATTGTTAAGACAAATTCTGGACAGTCCCTTGAATAAAGGACTGGAAGTATGAGTGGAAGCATAAGTGCTACGTTAAGCACTTTTAGAATTCTTTGTCCTTTCAGTCTCCTTAAAAAGCTTATTGCAATTATCTTATAACTTTATAATACTTTCTTCCTTCTCGATCATCTATATCTTTAATCTCTCCATGTCTATCTTGCCCTATTGTATTATTTTTAATTGATCCTGTATCTACAATCTCAACATTAGCAAATCCTCAGAATGCTATTAATTCTCAGCTTCCAACATCTTGATATTCTGAATCAGATCGTAAATGTGTCCCTACAATTTCTTGTTGCATTCTTATAACACATAAATCTGCGCTAAATTTTCATAACAACCATTTGTACATTTATAGGAATTCGTCTAATTTATCAGCTATTTGTGAGCCTTCAATTAACCATTCAGTTTCATCATATCCTAGTAGTTTTAAGCATCTCTCCTCAAACTCTCATATTCAGCTTTCGATACTGAACTAAATAAGCATTGTTACATACTTCTAACTGTATCATCTTTCAACTCTACTATAGAATCCTAACTCAAGTGGCGGTTTGTGTTGTTGGTTGGATTAGTGGTGTAGTTTTCATCCTTTTTGCAACTAGAGAAGAAATAGTATGCCTTAAATAATAATCAATTCACTTACTTCCTACTGAAACTCAGGGGACTATTCGCTTGAATTAACATCACCGAATGAAGGTATTTCAAGAGTTTTTAACTCAGTTTTTTTTGTTTCACATGGCTAAAACAAATCATGAATTTAAGTCTATGTTAAATATATGTTAGAAGACATTCTTTTAGCAAATAATTATTATATTAAAATTTTATAAATTCATAACTTCTATTCCAACTTCACTACTTTGAACTACTTTTCATAGCCTTTAGATGCTATCTAAAATATTGTTTTACTTATACGTCATATCTCCTTTCAAATTTGTATAATATGGAATCTGACTTAAAGAAATTAAGTCATTCAAGGTTTCTAGTTCTAGATATCAAAAGGGTATTTTTTACCAATATAAACAATTTTATTTATCAAAAATTTGCTGCCATTCAACATCCCTCAAATGAAAAGAAAGGGAGCTATAAAATTAGAAATAGAAAATTTTAATTAATCTTCAAAATTTTTTTTTTTTTGGATTATATTAGACCCACTGTTCATTTACTGTTGCAAACATAATTACAATAAATAAAATTAATTCTGTTAATGTCATATTATAAGCAATAAGCGAGAATTCCCAATAGTTTCTTGATTTTAATAATAATGTTTAGAATTTGATTTGATAGCAGTTAAATTAATGTAAATTGGAGAAAATATCGATATGTATCAGGATAGAAAATGCTTAAGAGATTAATGAATATTAGAAAATAAAGATATTGAAACTCATCTTATATTAATATTGTTTTAATTATATTATTTTTCTTAATATTTTTAATGTTATCATTCTATTGATAATTTATAGTTGTATAGGTCACAACTTTGTAGTTTATTCTAATCAATAGTATGAACTATTCGATTTCCAGTATTAAAATATAATACCGAATGATTTTATGGCGAAGATGTTAATTTATCAACTGGATTATAAATAACGCCTAATGGGTTTTGATCTTCATTCGAATTCTCAAATCTATCCATACCAACTGCTATATTATAAATCAATATTGCTGTCTAATTTAAATTATTTCTATGCTAAATAGCTGTTATGTTTCTAAATGAAATACTTTATCCCCAAGGAGACCAACCCTAATATCCTACATATTAGTAGCGTTTTTCTAGAGTTGTTGAAACAACAGAATTAACAATCATTTTGTAACTTGTAGATTCATATTAAGTATTATAAAAGTGTACTGAAATAATTGATATATTTTGAGTAGTTGAATGGATAACTGTCGATTATTTCGATATTATATAAGTATAGGGATCAATTTTTGCATCACCATTGCGATACGGAGTTACAAGATTATTTTTCACAAATGCATCTAACCAAAATATTCCATAATTGAATTCTGTTAGTATAATTTTATAGAATGATAAGTTATCTTCTGTGTATTCTGCAAAAGTGACATCAGTAATATTCATTTATTTTGAATAACTAAAATAGCCATTATCTAAGACGCTTTACTAGGCTTACTTCATAGTCCAACTTGATACTGTTATTACTAACGTAAACAGTGTTATTTAGTTAGTCTCCACTGCAAATACTGTATTAAGTCTTCCGGTTATTTTTTGTAATTGTAAATTCACATTAGGAAAATACACAATGTCACCAAATTATGAAAAATGAGTATCGTTAATTTATTTATAAGAAATTAAATATGGAGTCTCTAAACCTTTTTAACATCCAACAAAAATATAACCTTGATTATTCGAAATTATCCATTAACAGGGTGAATTAGATGTTTATGGGAAAGGATTTGAGCTTAATATATTTAGTTAATCATCGATAATAACCACTCTTTTTTCTGACAAAATAGCGTCTCTTGTGTTTGAAAGCTTTATGAACTCATATCGATTCAATTGGAGAATCATAAGAATATATTTTGGATATTCATTAAAAATATTATTTCAAATCATATTTACTTCTCTACTAGATGGACTGCTTCGCATCTACAGTAACAGAGAATTTAGAACGCACTTAGAAATATCTAATTACTAATAAAAATATTATTGAGTCTTGAGATCTCATTAGTCTTCTAGAAATGATATATAGATCAAATGTGGAACTTGCTCCTAAAAAATATTTAGCTTGTCATCATAAGAAACCAACAAATTTTAATTTTCAACATTAGAAATTTATATTTATATATATAATGATGATAAAATTATAAAAATATAAAATCACTTTTTTAAAGCTTAAGCTGGCTTAACACTACTCTGATAAGCTGGCTTTTGGAATTTAGAGGCTGGAGTTAACTAATTTCTTCTCATTGTTGATTTTTTTTCAGATATTGGAATCGAGTGAGGTTGTATTGTTAAATTTGATAATTATTGCTGTTACATAATTGGCTTTATTGCTTATTGCTATTATTAAGATATTGATTATTATTAAGTATTTTCAGTGTCAGGCTTCCCGTTTCCACCCTATAATTCTCTTTCAAACTACTTGAGTTGTCTTTGAAATCCAAAGTTAGGGCAAACTACACTTCTTTTTAATCTAACAAATTAAAAGGCTTCCGAAAATGACATTGCCTATTTTCTCATAAGATATGCAATAACTGTTGCAGCTGATCTGGAAACCCCAGCTGCACAATGCACAAGCACACTTCCCTTTTGCAATCCCTCGTCTATTTATTAATAGGTGTCTCCCCATATTCTCTTGATATTACATGATTCAATATCTAGAATATTGTAAACCTATGATTAATTATCGAATCTATACTTTATGGACAATATCGGCATTAGAAGGGTATTTAACATTCAATCCAGATGCTACTGTTAATACAGTTTTGATATTCTTTTATTTCAAGAGCTATTAATTGATTGCTGCAGTGTAGTCTCCTAACCACAAAGCTCCTTAACTTTCAGTTTAATCTAAGATAATATTCATGCTTTTGTAGTTATTGATGCCTCTGAATAGCATATTGATGCTGCCTTATATTCTAGAAATAAAAATAATTAATCAATTTAATTACCAATTTAGTTCATATTTATATGAACTAAATCCTTACAAACTTGATAGATTTCGATAATTCTGGTTTTTTATGATTCTTCATTTCATTTTGAATGTATTAATGCAGCCTTCATTCTTTATTTCATATTTTACTTGAATTCCTAAGTCAATTTAGAAGTAAATTAAATTTATAATATAAAGCAGATTTTTGTGTGATAATCAATCAAAACTATTGTGAAATGAAAATTTTACATGTTCAAAAACTAAATTCAATATACTTTATTTGCAATTTAATTGTTTCCTTAAAAGACTAAAGTGATAAACCAAAATTAATTATTAAGAATTAATTTTAATGGAATATTAGATCTAAATTTAATGCTTTTTAATGGCTTACGCTATCCATCTTATACCACTTGATGAAATCGGCTTTCATTTTACTTGTTGTTTTGACTCAAGTCAAAGAATTCAATGAGAAAATCATCATGTAAATATCTTTTTTTTTAAAAAATAATCTATTTTATTTTTTGTATTTATCTCTGTTATATTTATTATATCAATTATTTAAATTTCTACAAAACTCTAATCAAGCTGATTTTATTATGATGAGATTAATTATCAATTCACATAATAATATATCGAATAAGAAATGCTAGAAATTACTATTTAACAAAATTCTATCTCTGATATTTTTGATGAATTTGTTGAGATCGATGTTGAAGCACTTTTTGAAAAAAAGTATACCTAATTATGCGAAAGAAGAATGAAGAAGATTAAAAAAACCGGTAAATTTACAGCGAAATTATTAAGCATAGAGAATATAAAAAGTGGCAATACAATACAATAGAAGATATTTTTATTTGCAGCCAAGGGATCGAAGTACACATTAACATTTAACAATAATTAAAAATCAATTTAGAATAAATTAATCATTGATCCACTTTATGAATCCTATTTAAATATTCTCTGATGGCTTTTATTCGTTGGATGAGATTCAATGGTATCATTGATAATAGCAAGGTTGTTCTTCTGATCTAAAAGATTGCATACATATATTTACTTCATTATTAATTTTGTTAGCAATGGGCCACCAGAATAATAAATACACGAGGACTAAGACAACTAAGAAAACTATGAAAATGGTGACGGTGGTAGTTGTATTGGTATCAATGTCTTTTTGCAGACTCTGATTAAACGTAACCAATAATTATTGGAAGATAGACCTAATATAAATGTCCTGCATTTAATCTAATTTTATGAAGAATAATGTACTTATTTCAACGGCAGCAATATCTGTATACATTAGAGATAATATTTTATTAGTTTATAGGTTATCTGTGAAATTGTAGGTGGTTCCTGAAATAGTGGTGGATGTAGAATCATTAAGGAGGGAATCATAGACAGTGAGTAAATATCTGAGATTCTCAAAATGTCTGGATAGAGCCAAGGCTAGAGATTCATCTACAATTCCTTTAACAAATGCTTAGCAAGTAGCCAGATCCACAGGAGCAACTTGGATGACTTATGCACAGGCTCCCGCTTTCATGATTGAATCAAAGTAATCATTGTAAAGTGTATTGTGATAACCCAAATTTAATGAATGATCCTTTTGCATGTTAGTATTAAGGTTGTATAAGTCTTTAACAAAATCTGTGGAAATAGTCTTTGAAACATTATTTTTAACAGGGAAGGCAGAGTCCCACAACATTTGTCTAAACACATTATTAGCAAACGTGATTGAAGGAACTGCAAGTGAAGTGGCATTCATTTCCTGAATCAGTTATTACATTGAACTTTGTAAATTAGCACCAATAAGATAATGAGCAATAAAATAAGCAATCAACAATCCCATTGAAATGATGAATTTAATGTAAAAGTTACGTTTATCTTTGGAATCATACTTGTACTTCTTTCTTTTCTTTCTTCTTCCAAATTCCTCCACCACTCCTTCTCCTTCCTCATTTTCCTCAAACGATGCATCATTCTCTTGGTTTGCATCTTCATCTTCACCTATTTATAGAGTATTCGAAAAGGCTTCGCACTTAGCAAACAATTGCTTAACTTTAGCTAAAGGAATCTCTAAGAATAACTTAATGACCTCTTCTTGATTCTAGGATACCAAACTAAAGGCACAAGCAATCCACGGTATGGATATGACAGTAAATACACAAGCAACAATAAGAAGCACAAGTAATACATTAGAATCATAAGCTAAGTTTATAAGTTGATTTGTATAAAGATCTGCACTCTCCAATGTTGCTTGATAATAATCATTGAGCAAATTATACCTAATGAAAAAGATAGAATCAGCCTCAGGAGTAAAATCTTGTATATTAAAATTCATAACTTCAAATGCTTTAGAAATGATCTATGAAGTTCCTTGATTGATATCCACTAATTAATTGCTTTCAGTTCCACTGGTATCCTTACTAATCATCTTAATAGTATTAGTAGTCATTAATTCATCTTGTCTACCTGATACTTCAGTAGAGGATTGAATTTTAGATTGGATATCCTTCAAATCACTTATTGTAGTGTTCATATTTGTCAATTATGTTTTTACTTTCTCATCTGTGGCTAAAACATTGATTTTATTCAATCTGCACAATTCCATAATCTACCATTGTATTCTTTGACCTAAGGCTACTCTTATATTAGAATCTTGCATCATTATGTATCCTTCTTGGATATCAGAAAATAACTATTATGTCAATACATAATCAAGTAATCCCAAAACACCCAGACAGATAATTAATACAGCAGCACTCCATTTAAAACAAATCATGCTGGTTTAATTGACATTTCTACTTTCTTATAGGAATTGAACAAAAGTTCTTCTAGATTTATAAATGTTAGCATGACCTCCTTCTACTTCATCTTCATCGTCTTCTTTTTATATTTATTGCATTCCTGCATTTCCTGCTCCTTTTTTTTGTTCATTTTCCTCTTCCTCATCTGAATCTTGATTCTTAAATTCTTCAATATCAAAAAGTTATCCATTGATGTATTTCATTGTTCTGATTCCCAAAGCTAAATCAATCTTATCATCCTTTTCTCCGACATTGGAAGAAGGTGTCTTTTCATCTTCCTTCAAAGGTTCTCTTTGTGAGTAATCAAAGGTCTCATCTTGTTTCACACTTGAAATAGCAGACATCTAGAAATTCTAATCTCCTGAATACTCTCCAACATACTAGTGTTGAGCCTAATCAAATTAGAAATAGAATTTGGTTTATGATTATTATTTCTTTTATTAAGATTAATCATTAGGATTGAGAAAGGATTTCTCCTATTTGTTGTTTTCAATCTTGATTATATACCCTTGTAATTTAGAATCTCTAAACATGATCTCTCCAGCCGTTATATTAAATTTGCCCTAAACTGATTAGTCTCTATTCTTAAAATTGATATCTGCTTCTGCTCCTGTTTTATTCAAATACTCAGTGATGTTTTCTTAGAAATTAGGTATTATATCTGTAACCTTAGTCTTCTTTTTTGTGATGTAATTAAGATCTATATGAAACATCGTAATAAAAGTAGCTGAAATATTTTCAATCTCTTGAGTCTATCCATTCACAATCATAAACGCTACATTTTTAAATACTTTTTCTTGTCTCATGGCTCCAAAGAACTAGGCACCATGTATAAATGATGGGACATATCTCACATAGATAAAGAAGGGGAATATATATCCATTCTTCGATTTTCCAATAATCATTCTTTCTCTATTCATTATTCTGCTTTCGTAAGTTTACAAGTATGTTTCCATAAATTAATCATGTGATTAAGCAAATACATTAGGCATCAAGATATTAACTTTTCTATTTATCAATTCACTCTTAGAATATCCAAACATTTTGGATGCTGACATATTCAATCCTATGATTCTACCAAAAGTCACATCTTCAGCTGAAATACTAATTAACGCAGTGGATTCATTAGGAAAATCATTGATGTTGTTAGTTATTTTGCCTCTGTCCATATTGACTGAATAAAAGTTCTTCAATCTTTCCAATACTTCTTCAGCTGATTCTTTATCATACAGAATATCCACTAGATATCTCGAATAAATCATCATCAAATTTGGAGGAACATCTAGATTCATTTTAATGATTCGTTTCCATGAGTCTTCCAACATTTTATCTATAAACATCATTCTAGTTCCAACATCATACAATTTTCCTAGATCTGGGGTATCCTCACTCAATTGAGACCAAAATTCTATATGTTGTGAGGCTGACTTTTCAATTTATGCTCTAATCTCCCTTAGATTATTTTCAGTTGTCAATTCATTTACTGCATCAATACCGGCAGCTGGATTTTTAGA
Organism: Paramecium octaurelia; assembly: GCA_905182995.1. Taxonomy (NCBI): domain Eukaryota; phylum Ciliophora; class Oligohymenophorea; order Peniculida; family Parameciidae; genus Paramecium; species Paramecium octaurelia. The sequence goes on from CAJJDP010000110.1 coordinate 291,871, forward strand.
TGATTTTGAATTTTCAAACATTTGCTCTTCTATCAACTTCTTTAATCTGTAGATAATGAATTATTCATCGACATATGGCTTCTCTTATTCTGCTGCTACCAATTCTTATAATGCTTGTTGATTCGATTGCATTTTCTCCATCAAAAATAAAGAATGAGAAATTCGTAATTCTGTGCAATTGGGAAATCTGGTTAAGGATAAGGTAAATATTCTTTCAATAATGTAGACTAACACCACATACTACTCTTTAATTTCATCATCCTAATTTTACAATTTAAAGTTCTTCTGGAACTTAGCAATTTTCTTATTCCCCATGTTTTTGGCTTAGCAAGGACAGTCTTCTCTTTTGCAAATTGTCCTATGGTATTCTACAAACCCATCCAATAAAGTGGCTATGTTTCTATCTGTATGATAGTAATTCAAAAATTTGGTTAAATATTGCAACTGTTGAATTGCTTAATTTAGTGAATCAAATTTATTTGAGTCAATCATCATTATATCATATCTGTACTCCTTCCTAAGCATAACGATCAATAGCAATAAGGGACTTCCAAAGACCCATAAATAAGGTGCACCTTCATAATAGGTCTCTTCGACGATGATACCAAAAATGATCATACAAATTGTCCACATGATTATGGCATGTTGTGAGTTCAATACTTTTGAATAGTAGTAATTAAGATAGACACTTGATTTGTTGAATGAGAAAAATTAAATGACTGCGAATAGTGTTATTATGATGACCACTAAGATTCTTAATTCACTTACATTCAGTAAAGTGAAACATAATACTAAAATGATTTTAAAAATTAAGAACTTCATATCATCTCTGCCTGATGTCTTGCAAAGTGGATTATTGGGTTGGAATCGAGATTCATAAAATGTCATCGTAACCAATCCACTGATGCAAATCAAAATGAATGCGGCGATGGCTGATAAAAATGCGTGAAGTAAGTAATTTCCAGTGTAGCACTCTTAATCCGAATAATATTTGTGATATCCAGTCCCTGAGTCGCAATAGAAGATAGTCAAAAAGAGATGCAGGGCAGGCATAAAGAAAATGTAGTTGAGGACTTCAAAAAATATTTTGAGGACAACCAATGGTCCACTCAACTTACCTACTGACGTGGTTTATGCTTTAATTGCAATGAAAATGATTAAAATTATTAGTAACAGGAAGAACCCCATGATGATGTAGAGCACTAAAATGAAGCTTTGAAATTCCACGTTCTTCAGGTATGGGGAAATCATAAAGTACCCAAAAAATGATTGAAATGACTCCGACCATGATTTCACCTTCCATAATGATAAAAACTATCATAATCACGAATATATGTATACTTCATCACTAAAAGCAAAGTAAAACACTTGGAAGCTCTCAATCAGAACAAAAAAGATGTAAAGAAAAAGCGGGAAGTTCTCACCAGAAATTAAATAGTAGATGATTTCAAAAAGAAGATTCTTAAAAGAGTTTTGCATCTTGTCCAAAGCTGATTTATCATCATCAAATATAGAAACACCTTGCATGTTTTAATGTTATTTATATATATAATAATAAAATGAATGTTTATCTCTGAATAATTTTATATATCAAATCCCCATATATATTAATGAATATCACACTTTTTTCCTCCATATGATTATATTCACCTGCTGTTATTGCTAATTACTTATTGTCAGTTTGATCTCGAAGATTCGTTTGTCGTACTATCTCAAAATGCAATTGCTACACGAATATCCGTAATCGTAAGGCAGAAACAAAAGTGTGGAGCAGGCACTTTTGAATTTGAATTACAATTTAAATACTTGATTGATTGAATCGTATTGATGATGGAAAACTTATTCTGCACAAATGGATTAAGCATACGGTCTTTTTAATGCATCCAACTTCAGTGCTTGCTATATGCTTCCCTTGTATGTCCTTCAATATAAACACAATATCTTACCAAGAGGATTGGAAATAATCTGCATAATTGAGTAATCGGTTTAACAGATATTCATCAGTGCCACTGAATTCAGACAAGAATGTTGAAACTTAGGCATGTTTACCGACGTGAATTTCCAGCCACATGGAATAATAGTTCAGATTTGTTGCTAATTCCTTGAAGTAATCCGATTTGTAGTTGATTCTATAACTGTAGGCCTCTTTCTTGCGATATTCATTTCCATTGATATTGTCATCGAATCCTGACCCTATAAAATCTGTGTCTTGTGTCTAATAGAATACAATTTTCGATTTCTCCACTTCCCTTATGTACGAATTCACCTTCTAATAGAATGGCATTATCAATTGTCTATTGTTCCACCCTGGCCATATGCATTAATAGTACGTCCTATGATAATTACCGCATTGTGGGTTGTTCAGAAGGTCGTACCCAATGACATTCTCCTCATTCTTCATCTTTTCAGCTATCTTTTACCAAAATAAGCCAAAGTATTCAGTTAAGTTGTTTGCGTTCTTGTACAGGCTTTCGAAATTGTTGCCCACATCGTCAGTTTTAAGGAATGAATCAAAATTCGTGGAGCATTAATCTTTGTTGGGATACAGATCAAATTTTATTTTCCCATAATTATCATAAGGAACTGGAAAGTTTGTCCTTTGAATTGCCCAATCTGGAAATCCATATCCACAGAATTGTTTGCTCAGCAATACATGATCTGCAACCAAAATAACAGAAAAATTATTTTTCTTCGCTTATTAAACAATGTGTTCCAAATCAGTTAAATATGTTTAATTGTAAGTTACGTTGTTTTGAGATGTAGGCTTTTAAGGGATTAGTTGATCAAGGAAAACAGAAATTCTTAGAAGATTGAATCCACTTTTTGAAAGTGCAATTAAATCATCGTCGCTTATTTTTGTTAAAGGATAATCATTAAGATTGAGTCCGTGAAATATTTTTATTGTCTCATTCTTATCTATATAATACCCATTTTGAAATTCACATAGCACGATTGAGATTAGGTAATTAAAAATAATTATCATTTATTAATATTCAATGCTGATATGACCAATTTAACCCTACCTGAAGCGTTTCCCACTCTTTATCCATTCTTGTCCCATTAAGTTAACTAGCATTATCCTATCCTTGATTTGCAACTGCAATTAAACCCACTTCTCCAAGCATCTCTATCCTGGTTGCAAATTCCAGTATCACAAATTTTATATTGAATCGTATTTCAAGTTATACTCCTATTTCCGGATTGAACTTTGAATTGAATACTTTAAATCAATGAATTTTTTAATCCTTCTGCGTAAGTACAGCTTCCATTTTGACATTCGAAGGAGATTCATCTTGGTTGATCTTTCTTCATCAAACATACTTGAAGCCGTTGAAAAATAATTGTACCCTTTTTTTTATCAATAAACCCCAGATTGTAATATTATCTGATTTAGATATTAAAGAAGGGATTTAGCAAAGTAATAATTTAGTAATGATCCAAATTAAGTTAGTATAGCTAAAGTTATGAAATGATTGATGCTCAATTTTCTTTAAAGGATACATTAAAAATGATATAATAATTTGCAAGTTAAGGTTGATCCATTTTCTTTAAATAATAAAAGTAAAAACATTAATTCCAAAATTAAAGATCATAACTCAGTAGCTCTTTTTATTTATATTTTTGACCACCTACATTTCATTTGAATCCAAACCAATACATAGAGTTCAAAGAATACAAGTTTTTAGTATTAAATTCTCTAATGCATTTATTCTTTAATACAATTGAATATTGAGATATATATTTATTTATTAACTCATCCTGACAAAACATATCAATTTTGCTTCTTTACAATTACCAGAAATATATTGGATCATTCTAAATCTCATATTCCAACACATTGCATTCTTCATAATGCAATTTGGGAACTCTAGTTGAAATATATCAACTAAATCAATTTCATTTTTCAACATTGCTCCTAAATTTCTTCGATCATCTGAATCAAATAGAATTTGCCAAAGTTGCCCTATTTTTAAGCAACCCTGGATTAATGACTATATTCATTTACTCTTAAAATCAATTATTTGATGAGCTGGGATTTCTATTCTAGTGACAACCCAATCTGAAGATTCTTCTCTAAAAATCTATCTATTTAGGTCAATCTTATTGAGCATCAAGAACAACCTAAGTATTGTATTTTCAGGTTATCTCCCTGCATTTCCAATAGATATTCATTATTTAATACTCCTCTTGAGGACATTCCTCTATTTGCAATCGAATTACATTATACCTTATAAGATTATATTTAATAATAATTACTATAAATCAATTTAGGAGTTGACAATCTTCATCGTATTAAGGGTGTCATAATGCCGAGATGATCAATTATGATGAAATGTGGAGCTGGTATGAAGTCTACATTATGGTCATGGAATATTCTGATTACTTCATTCTGATGAAAAATAATGCAGCTCTTGGTTCATCAACAAAATTACCATGATTATTAATGTGAATCGATAGGGCGATGCCCATAATACATAATAAAAACAGCATATTTAATTGAATATCCTTTGAATTCCAAATATAATTAAAAAAATCGTTAAAAAATAAATGGGCAACGAACCATCTGCTCCAAATGATAAGATTGATTTCTTGAGACCAGTTCAAAAGAAGGCACCCGAACCAACTTAAATCAACAAAGTATAGTAGAATGAATGGAGAATTGGATTGCAACATCCTCATCTCCTGTAAACTTTGGGAGGTCAACCTGAAGGTGATTAGTATCGATACTTTTTTGAATTCTGTCAAATCACATTAACATCACTACTTTAGGAACGCTACGGAACAAAAAAGTACTTCCCTGAAGAAGACTTGTAGGCATTGCTTTTAGGTATAAGTAGTGCATTGAGTTTCTTGTAAGAGAAGGGGTTGTCACACGGAGGTAAATTATTATTATGATATTTCAATTAGATATATGCACAGCAGAAATCTTCTTTGATTCTAACAGTTCAAGTTTCAAAGTTTTGGATTCAAATTTAATTAATGGAAGGGGAGCTTCCATTCAGTAATTGCTGTCAGGAAAGTTGAAATATCTTGCACCAGAAATATTACAAAACCCAACACAACCATTATCTGAGGTACAATTGAGTAAAAATGATGTGTGGTGTTTGGGAATGGTCATGTTGGAAGCAAGTACTCTTAAACAAAATGACAACCTCTATCAAAATGGCTTACAATTTAGATTGATCCAGGATAGAATTAATGAAGTAGCTTAAATCTACAATTTACAATTTGCTGAGAATATAGCTCTTATGCTCAATTTCAACCCAAATGAAAGATTGGATCCAGTCAATCTATTTAATTATCTACTGGAATAATAAAGAACAGCAAATGAATAAGATTAGTAGGTTGTTTAACAATAGTAATATCAACAATTACTTCAGTAATAATAATTGTATTAACAATAATTATGTTAACAACAATAACAGTAGTCATAATAATAGTTATTATATCAATAATCCTAGTAATAGTAGTAGTAACTGACTTATCAATAGGCTTAGTAATCTCAATTATAATATTAACAATAACCAATATAATATTTACCTTAATAAGTTGAACAATAGAATTTCTAATAATAATAGATGTAATAGGTCTAACCATAACAATTACAATAACCCTAAGTTCCTCCCCAATACCTTTAATAATAATAATAATAGACAATCCAATAATAATAATAATAATAATACAATACTCAATAAACCTAATATTAATAACAATAGCAATTTGCTTAGACTCAACAACCAAGATAAAACTATCATCAATCAAGACCATCCTAAGATTTTATGATGACTCAACCTGATATGAATCAAACCATGTAAGGTGGTGTTTCTAGAGAAAGAGTTCCCACCAAAATTATTAAAAAATTAGTTTATCCTGATGGAAGAGTTGAATACCAAGAGAAATCACAGTCTGCTTCAAGAATGGGTAATTTATTGTCCTACTATTGTTTTAGTCTAACAGCCCTAATAGTAGAAACCACAACAGCCAGCTCCTTAACAATAATAGCAACCTTAAGCTATGCCACAGCAATAATAAATTATGGCTCAATAATAATAGATACTGGCCTAATAATAGTAGATGATTTCTCAATAATAAATGACTTCCCAATAATAATAATAGTTTACTTAATAACCTCAATATAACCCATAATATTAATAGCAATAATATTACTAGTAGCCATAACCTTAATATCAACAGAGATAGAATGTCCTTGGCAACATTGAAAATTAAATGCATGGAGTTTCTAATGAATAAAACATCACTAGATTGAAATAAGAAATCGAACACTCTAAAACTTTAATTTAACAATATAACCAACAAAAACCTTAGGTTTAAGCTGAATCTATTGAGGAGAGAATAAGAAAGGTTATTGCCTAATCATAAGCATTAAGAGAAAACTTCGCCTGAATTATATATATATATAAATTATAAATTATTAGAAAATGCTGCCTAAATTAAATCCAAGTTTGTCAACTCAATCAGGGAAATCTCAAGAGGATCTGAGCTTGAATGAAGCCAAGAGACGTTAAAAGCTACTTGAATTGGAATAGCATAATGTTGAAAACAGAATCAGATAAATTACTAAAGAGAATGAGAAACTGTCCAAAAAAGTTTAAATGGCAGAGTAATTGGCTTTGGATGTCTATGCTTCCCGTCTAGCTTAGAAGATGAAAGTAATTGTTTATTTCCTATTAAATTGTCTAGAAAGAGCAGAAATTGCAATAATAGTCCACTGTTGATCCCTTGAGATATTAATAAACATAGTATGAGAGAATGAATCTTAAGAAAATGAAATAAGAAGTTAAGGAAATGAAACACAGCGATGCTTAATTGATGAAAAAATCACTTAAATACGAATTGATGAGAACTAGTGAAGATTAGAATAAGAAAGCTCAGAATCTGAAATTAAGAGCCGCCTTGATCAAAGAGGACGAGAAGTTTTCTTAAGTTAAGATTCTCGAGAAATTGTTTGAGAAATAATAAAAAGTTAGATCCCTATAAGAGCTTGAAAAGTAAAAGATCCTTATGGAAAATGAAAAATACGAATACTAGATTAAATAATTAGAGGCTCAGGAAATCAAATTAGTAGAAAAATTACAAGCTACACAACAAAGAGAATAAGATGTTAAATAGAAGTTAATGGCAGCAACTAGACTAGCTCCTGAAGAATTTGATAAAACCTACTTGGGCGGCTAATCAATAATTTGCGAATAGGGGAATCATGTATGATTACAGTTATAGAATGTAGGAAAAGACCTAAGAGGAATAAAAGGAACAGTAGGAGGATCCATAAAAAAATGAAGAAGAAGGAGGGAATGAAGGATAATAAGGCACTTAAACTGATTGAACTGATATATAATACGGATCGTCAGTATATATTGTAAGAAAATTTACTCTCGAAATAAATTCAATTTTCAATATCCTTATAAATTTGTATAATTATATTATATTACAATAAATAAAATGTTCTATAACAGTTATCCTTAATAATAAGATTATATTTGTTATTCAAAATTATATAAGTGACATACTATTGAATAAAATGTAAACTCCTTTCAATTATCAAAGAAATCTTTAGATATTACTTAAAATAGATTTAGAGTATTTTTAAAGAAACCTTAAGTATTGAATTTTGCGATTATAATTCAATTTATAGAGGTAGAAAACTTATATTAAAATTATTATCAGATGATTTTTAATTACAAACTTAATAAATTAATTAATGGAATTTAATTAAGCTGATCTCTTTTTAAGAGCTGTCTCTATTTGTGAATTGTAGATGAAATCAAACAAAGACTTAGAATATTACAATTAGTGTGCTAATTAATACTTAAAATACAAGACTGAATAAAACAGCTTAACAAAGGAATTTTAAATTTGTGATAAACAGTGTAATGAAAAAAATGAATGCAAAAGATAGTGTTTGAGACTGTTGACTGATTAGCAGCAATCATTAATCCAATATTTTGCAAAAACTATTTGAAAAAGTTTTGACTATTTTTGTTTATTGTATAATAGCATAATTTCTAAAATTAATTTAAGCTGATATTAATTTATTATTTTCTTGGCCTTTTGCTAATTTGCAAATGTTTTGTTAAAAATGCATTTCACCTAATTTTTTTTAAATTATAGATACATGTTGTATTAATCGATGAATTTAACTGTTTTGTAACTTACGAAACTTAATGTAAGACACTAATAGTGATTTTATTTGAAATTTAATTTGTTAATATTGCATTATATAATTAGTATTTAGCATTTATTCAAAATTTGAACCATATTGTTTCAATTCCAATTTATTTTTCAAATTTAATAAACATTAACTTTGTATTGACATTTAATGACATAATTAAATACTAGATAAAATATTTAATAAATGAATAAATTCTAAGAGCAAATAATAAAACAAAATTAGAAGATTCGTAATCCTCTCTATTAAAACCTTATTATTTTGGGATAATTTTTTTATACTCTTATATGGATTTTTATAGCTATTTAAATTTTAGGACAATAAAGGGAAAACCTGCATTTTAAAATATTTTATTATTTCAGTTTACCCACTATTTCAATACTATTCAATATTGAGTAAGTCATCATATAAAGCATTGCGATAATTTTTTCATTAACCTTTCTTTTGGCTCTGTTGTTGGGAGCAAACTAGAAATATTCATACAAGTTTCTTGGCGTCCTTTGGGATGCCTACCCAAACATATGGCAAATCATAATTATTTAAAATAGTGGGCATTGCTTACTAACCGATAATCTTAACTTAATACTGGGGATAATTAATATCATAATGGCAATTATAATTTCTCAATTAACCAGCCTGTACTCATTTTCACAAAACACAAGCCAAAAACTAATTAAATCCTATTTCGAAAGGACCCTGCTTCCATTTTGCTATTCAATATTGGCATTATTCGCAGGTTTCCAAATAAATAACTAATACATATCGTATCTGTATTTAGGTGCACAATTGATATTTGATCTTTATTTTGGGATATTGTACTATGTCAAGCCCCATATGCAATATTTAAATATGAAAACGCAGAAATTGGTTGTTCTGTGTTCATTCATCAGATTTCCACTGGTGTTATTCCTATTTTATTACCAGGGCGACGAAGTTATATATTTATCTTTATTTTCACTTCCACTCATGATACAAATCCACCTGGTGCTTTGGGAAAAGAGATTCATGAGTTTAATATACACAACCAATATGTTTTTCTAGTACATCTGTCTGGGTAAGTTTAGAGAGATGGACAACTTAATTGAATGCTACATCGAGTACTACTTTGAAATCGTCAATTACAAGAAACCATTGAACAGAGTGTTGATGCTGAGTATATATTGCAATCACATGAACATGTGCTAAAACCTCAAGTGTTTTTGTTAAAACAGGAACTTCCATGATGGTGTTACCATAACGACTCAGTTATCAATAGATGTGAAGGATATTTAGCAGCAAGTCAATTTCGCAGTGGCAGAATAGGATATTTAAATGTGTTTTAAGGAACTGATGTTATTATTTTTTGACAACTATATCAAGCATGTAAGATATACTGCTATGGGAGAAACGTTAATCTTAAAATAAAGTCTTTACGAAAGTGAGAACTTTAAGCAGAGATTGTTTTAAGCCAAACTCAGATTTTAATATTTGAAGATATATTATAATAAGTACCACCCCCAATTCTTGGAGAGGTGGGCAACATGTACATTGGTTACTGAAAAACTGCAATTTTACATAGGTGGTGTTAATAATTTGAATTTCGATCTTTCGTAATCTTTGTAATATTTTAAATTACTAGAAAACATTCAGAATAACATATGCAAAGTGATTGAAGATAAAATACTTATCTTAGAATTGTTGAAAAGGAATTATTAAAATCCAGTGCCTTATCTATTACACAATTCTACTCAACAATATTTGAATGAATGCAATCAACTAGAATTATAAATAAAATAACTTATCTAACTCAATGGAATATCAGCTGAAGTTAGAGATTTATAGGATGAATTCTATTCTTAAATTAAAGTAGACTACGGGTTCAAGAACATTCGCAAAAAAACAACCATTCCTTTCATAAACCAAAATCAAACAGCCTTTGTAATCTGTGATTATGAAGGAGAACTTGTAATAAGGGATTATTCTGGCAACTTCATATCCATGATTGATGTAAGTTCATAAGTCAAGGGAAGTGCTATCGAATAAATAGTTCCTGTCATATTGTAACAATATCATAGGGTTGCTATTGCTCAGATGATCAATACTGGCCAAACCAAACTTGTAAATAAGGATTAATACACTCTAATGGTTAAATCGGAAAAGTATATCTTGGAAGTAGATGCACTATTAAGATTTGATTATAGACAAATGGATTTCTTAAGGTTCATAGGTTTCATCCAATTGAGAGACAAGGATAGCATTTTATTGCTCGCAAACGACAAAGGAAAGCTTGATTCATATTCTAGATCTGCTGGAGTGCTGCTAAAGCTGGACGAGGTTGACCTTAATTTTTTGAATTACTCTTACTTATCCCCTTGTTTGTTAGATGATAAGGAGGAGTAGGAGTTCGATGGATTCATTTTAATTCCTAAGAGGTTGTTTAGATCAGATATTTTGGGATACATGAGATACTTTATAGGATCTCCTGATGAGTGCTTCATTTTCTTGGTCAACGCTTAACATTAAAAAAAGACCTACACTTCAGTTACAATATAATGTTTGAAGGTGAATTCATTTTATTAATTGAAAGAAATGGATTTCAAAATAATAGCCTTGGATATTATGATAAGATAGATTATGATCTTAAAATAAGTGTACAAGTCTCAATATTTGGCATCTCCTGAATAAATTCGCAAAATCTAAACTTTCAAAAAGACTTTTAAAATTCAACCGACAATAGAATTTAATGAAGGAGAGTACAATTTAATTTGTGAAGATGATTCAGAAAGAGAAATATAAATACAAGGCAGAAACCAAAATATTCTCCCTGAATTCATTCCATCTCTAGATTCAATCAGAACTTAAAATGAGAAATTGCTTCTAACTTTTGATCAATATAGAGATTATCACAATACTTAAAGCAAGGATAAATCATTTGAATAATAATAGAAATTGGAAACTTTTGAGGGTTCAAAGTCAGAGTTGGATGTATACAGTAAATAAAAAAAGACTACTAATTAACTTATAGAAATTGAATTGAATGCTTCAGAAGATCAAAACATTGAGGAGTAATTACAAATTATTTTAACTACTGTGAAGGCTAGACAAACACGAAAAGAAATGCTGGAAATGAAAAATTAATTGAAAAATAAACATAAAGCTAGTACTTGGCATGGAAATGGGAATGCATATACTTAAAAACAATTAGTTAGAAATATTGTACATTAATTCTAAATATCTTCATTAAGCTCATTATTGTCTATAAAAATAGTGTCATGCTTTTTAGTAATTATAAACATTGGATTTGTCCTTGGATTTGTTATTAACAGTCTAATCAATATAGCTGGTATATAGATGGATTCTAACAATTAAACCTATCCTTTAATATTGTTTCAAGACCTCAATTTGGTATTAATGGGGATACAACTTGATGATTGGAGTGAATCAAATTAAGAATTAGCATAAAACTTTAAGGTTTTGGGAGCAGAGCAATACCAAAATTTGAGTATTCATGTTAATGATATTTAAAATGACTATCATACATTTCTATAGGAACTTGATCAAGAAACAATATAGGTTTAAGAAAATGGGATACCAATTACTTATTTTAAGAAATATTTCCTCAAAAACTATATGGTGGAAAAGCTGAGGACCATATAAGAAGCTGATTAAGTTCCATTGCTTGGAGATGACAGTGAGTTCCTATTTGATAATTTTCCAAAAATAGCAGACTAATTATGGAACTTAGAAAGTAAAACAACCAGAGATGTAGTTGAAAGAATAGATGAATTAGATTAAATGTCAAAATTATTATTAATCCTTTCAGTTATTTGTAATCTTATAGCAATAACAATATATTTGACAATTCTGATGGGTATTATTTAGTGGAGAAATCAGCTTTATTCAACCTTGTTTCTATTCAACAACATTTAAGTGCTGATTACTTAATTATCGGACTCAATCAGTCGTACGGTTATCTAAGCATCTAATAACAAAGGGTATGACGAGGTAAACAACAAGAAAATTAAGTTTATTTGGTAAGTTTATGGGGCTGTAACCTTTTTTTTACTTTCAATTATCTCTTTAGGATTTTATATACCATTATTCCTGTATATAGATTCCGTCAACTTACAATCAATCGACGTTAATTAATTACAGACTGAACTCACTATGATGCAACTGAAATAGTCATTGATTCTCACTTGGTGGTCTGTTAATCAAACAGAAGGTGCACAAAATATTGGCTTAATTCACAATACTTCTATTATTTAATAGGTAATTGACGAGTGTACCCCATCAGAGTATTTTGTTTTGTATGATCTCCCTTTTGATAGTAAGTATGATTACTTTCCAGAAATTCAGCAGTATACTACAACTTCCATTTGCAATTGCTCTTTGTTGTAAAATTAATTGAAGAATGGATTTTAAGGGTTTTCATCTTATGTTTCTCAACACTTATATGATCCAGATTCATAAATTGAAATTATGCAAGCTTATAAATTTGTATTTGAATTTCAAATCCAAAAAAAAAAAGAGTTTGATGATTATATGGAAACTCGATTACAAAATACTTTATTAACGCTATAAATCATTCTAGAGATAAGCATGGTACTTATCATAACAATTTAATCATCACTTCTATTTATAATTCATGGATAAATTAAGAAATTGGTTAAATCTACTAAAAGCATCATGTACTTATTTCCTCCTCAAATTCTAGCAAACAATAAATATGCATTATAAGTATTAATCTAAGGTAGTAATTAATGAGAATATTTTTGTTATTTATTATTTTAAATCTTATAATCTATTTATCATAAAAGAATTCAATTCAATTTCATTTCAATTAAAATTCTTGATTTTCCTCTAGACTTTGTTATCTAAATTAGCCAAAGGAATTAATGGTAACAATATTTTACATTAAATAACCTAAAACCAATTGAAGTTATTCAAGGTTTCCTCTTATTTAAATACTGATGGTTTGAAATTACAATATTAATTAATTTCTAATAAAGAACAGTTTTAATTTATGATAAAAATATATACTTGTAATTATTTGAATAGAAATATATCTATTGTTTATACACAATAAGGTAGTAAAAATTACTATTGAAAATCGTTAAGATTAAACCACTAAATTATTATAATTTCTGTTTTTAATTAATAATTAAATCTCATGAGTAGAAATGGCCTTGAATCGATTTGTAATTAAGCCACAAATTTTTGGAAATCGCAACTTTTGCCATAAAAAAAATAAGTTGAAGAAGTTTCTACTAATTTTGGTTCAAATATCCTCGTTGAATGCTCTTTTATTGAAGTTTCAGCTAAAAAAACTGAAGAGTTTCTGTTTCCATAAGCCCCAAACCCCAGTCAGGTTAACGAAAAATGTGAGGAAGAACCTCTTTATACTTAAAAACATAACTCTTCTTAAATTGAAATTGATGAAAATTTTGAAGAGGAGGGATATGAACTATCCTGTTCTCAAAGTTAGTGTAGGAGGAAGGAAAAGAAGAAATCTAGAACTCGATCAAACAAATCAAGTAAGAATTTTCATTATAAGATAAGCTAAGTAAAGAATAACAATAAGCCAAGAGGCTTTCATCATGGAACAAACTAGAATGGGAACCAACCTCAAAGACATAGCTCATCAAATTCCTGGGGTGACTATCAACCAAATTAAGAGTGTGTTGATGAAAAAACTAAAAACATATAGTAAAAATAACGATTTTCAAAGCGAAGATATTTCAGATCTAATTGAAAGGATCTCTAAGTTACAACAGTAATTATAATAATTAAACTTAGGGAAGAAAACATAGACAATGCTACGAAAATAGAGGAGTTAAGACAGCATATCCACGCAATAGAGAATCACTTGGATTAGACGAAGAAGTTGATCTTATAAAAATATATGATTTTATTTCAACAATAGCAGTGAGGAGTTAAGATTTCACTTTCTTTTTATTTATTAACAAGTTGAATTTGAGTATCATCAATTTCAAACTATAATTATCTGATCAAATTCTAATCATAAAGATAATTCAAAATAATTAGTAAATAACATAAAATACAATTATTGTTTGTGTAATCAAAAAAATTCTAAGTACACTCTTTTATTGAAATCGTTTCTCTTCAGCTATTAAAAGAAGGTCTCGATATCCCTTTCATTAGTAAAGAACTTGCTCTCTTCAGAGACATTAGCTAATTATTTTAAATACAACATATTCATATTTTGATTGGCGATGTTGAAGATTAATAGATGTATGTTCTTTTTCTTAATCAAACTTTGAAGCCGATTGATGGACATCTAATTGTAATTTCTCACTCCTTCACTAAACACACAAACATATCTAAGCACTTAATCATCTTTCTCTTCATTTATCATATCGATGTCAATTTTATACTGATTCTAAACATAAATCTCAATATATAATACCATGTTCTCGTGCAGACTATTATTTTCCGATAATTCATCGCCTTCCTTAATTATTTAACTAAACCCCTATGAAAAGGTCTTGCCATTTCTCGAAGAATTAGAAAACCCCCTGAATTCAACATCCGAAAATTTAAACTCTTCCTACTCGATCTGCTATTTGATCTTATTTGATTTTAAGTGTAACGCTAATTACTTTCGCTGTTCTAGTTTGTCTTTTTCAAATAGAATTGCAATTACTATTTCCAACACCAAAAATATATTCGCCTGTCCTCCAGGTTTAATTAAGGTCTTATCAATTATTGATTCAAGCAATTTCTTATAAGTTCCTTTCACTTATAATGAGAATATCTCATGTAACGATTCATTAAAGGCATATAAAGCAACTTCGGCATCCTCATCCAATTTCTGAATAACATATTTGCACATAGAATGGGACAGAGTAATTTGCTCATTGGTCATTTCTGATGAATAATCTATCAAAAAAATAAATTCAAGCTTTTTTGGCTGATTCTATTAAGAAAACTTTATTAAACAATCGATGTCTATTTAACATTTCTTAAAAATCTTTATTAAGGATTTTAAAACCAATTTTTATAGTCCTGGATCATAGAAACCATCTGCTTTTAAAATGGACACAAATTTTTATGATGCCTAAAAGTAATCCTCATTGATCATCAAGATTAAAGCCTATTACAATTATATAAAATGAACTTACTTCTAGTCCATAGATCTTCTCTTGGAGTATTTCAAGAGGGATATTTCTAAAGATATCCACAAACTCTTTAGAATCCAATTATTTAATGTCTTCTTTGATTGATTTGAGGATAGCGAACTTATTCTGAGCTTCCTTTAATTCTTAATATGCCTTTTCCATAATCTTGGCCTTAACAAAACAGAAAGCCTTCTTTATGTAGATATTAATTTTCATGTATTGAATTGAGAAAGAATCAGGGAGATTTTAAATGTCATCCATCACATCATTGAACTATTTAACACTTTCATTCAAGAATGTTGATTATGTTTTAGACATACTATAATTAAACAGAATGCAAGCTAATTGGTACTTTCGAAATGCTATCTTATACTCTAAGATTTGTTTCTTTTGTAGAAATTCCTCGTCTAAATATGCTTTTGAAATTGGAGATGATTTTCTCGGAGAGGATCTCCTTGGACTATCTATAGGTTCTAAGAGTTCAGAGTTCTAGTACTTAATCTATTGGTCTTCTTGTGTGATATTCTTGATTTAATTTATAGTTTATCTCAAACCTCTATTTTCAAATTCTTGTTGGCTTTTCATCTGAGAAGTATCTATAAAATTCCTGGACTTTTAAATAGTTTGTCCTCTAGATAAATTAGTTTGTGCATTTTGTATTACCTTAGTTTTTTTTTCAATATCCTTGATGACACTTTTCATCACCTAATCATCTTGTCTCTAAAACTTCTGTAGGACGTTGTTCTTCAATCGGAGATACAATTTCATCAGTTGCTGGTCATCATGAGTTTAGGCTGCTTAATTAGCATACTTCTGCATTTCAATTAGACTTTATAAGTCTTGGTTGGCAATCAGAACAGATTCTTCTTACTCATTCATAGCTTCAAGATATCTTTGGTTTTTCATATGGATTCTTGCGATATTATTAGCACATATGCCAACAGCAGGATTGTTGTTATATTTCTTGTAGAAGCTCTTAGACATGCTTAGGATGATAAGTGCCTCAGCTTCATTGATTTCTTATGATTCTTATAACAATTTGTTGTTTGAATACTTGATGCTATTAAGTAGATTAATTATGACCTCGTATGATTACCTGATTTCCTCGTTGTAGAATAAATTAGAATAGCTTTGTAAATTGAAATCCTAAATCTCTAGATACTTCATATCCACGTCGGTTAATTTGATTAATTGGTTAATGGGCATTTCTAGAGATAGAGCTAATATAACTCCTTTTCTCCAAAAGTACAGTAGCAAGGCAATATGGATGGCACAACCTATGACTATCTCATTGATCAGTGTCGATTATGCAAGGTTATTTTCTCCAGCTAGTTTTGAATATTCTGTCAGTGACATTGAATATAGAAATACAACTGAACAGTTTTTCAATAATTGTTGAGTTAAATCAATTGAGGGATAATTTGGATGTGTAAAGTAATAGGATTGGAAAAACACTATTCGCTATTCACCCATCCCATCGTAGATCATATTCCATTCTCTCTATTGGATTGGGACACTTATTAATGAATACAGTTGGTTTTAAAAATCTTCAGTCTAATTAGGCCATAGGGAGAGGGCGCTTTCCAAGTTTCCATTTATGAGTTTACCATTTGATATCTCATTCAGTTAACCGTTTGCAAGCAGGGAATAGATAATTGGTTGATTGGAATTGGTTATTAAGGGAATATTAATTTTGGTGTGAATTTGAATATTACAAAAATGATCTTGATCGCCAACATTCAATCTCCAGATTTCACTGTTATTTTCTATCTTTGGAAAAACAATTTAAGAAGAAAATTGAGATAAAAAATATTCGCAATTGTCTGGGGTTTAGCAATTTTTAATTGATTATTAATACCATTCGTTTGCTATTGATTAATTTTTACTGAGAAAGGTGATTCCCAAGCCATTTTGGCAGAGCAAATGGAATTCTTCAAATATTTCATTTTCAATATAGATTTTTATAACTCTAGTAAGTGATGAATATAATTTTAAGGTTGAAAATTAGTTTGAGTATTACTCTTTCAATTGTTGTAGACTTGTAGCTGGTTAAAAGTGCCAAAATACATGATCAAGTTCCTTTTCATTCAATTATTAAAAATTATTGATGGAATTGACAAGATTAGATATGCCATAGAGGGAATTGATATCTGGCCTAATAGATCGACCATAATAATATCTCGCGAAACGAATTGAGTTCTAAATCAAAATTTCAATATTACTAATGAAGTTTCAGTATAAAGCTAGGAAGATAGTATTTCGCTCTAGGAAATGTTTGTACCTTTAAAATATAATCCTAATAGCACTATCAAACTACAAAGGAAATAAAGTAGTGCAAGAAATACTGTCATTAGTATAAGCCTATATCTCAATTCCATTAATTTATTTATAAATGGATTTTCAAATTATAGACAAATTATTTATTGGATTTTGGTTTATTATTATATTGATTACTCGTACTTCTTAATTTAAGATTTAATTTGGACTCCAAGGTAAATCAGTAAGTGTTGATGAAAAGTTGAGAGTTTGAAATTTGAAGACAGTTTATAAATAAACAACAATATCCTCGCCCTCCCAATTCATTACAGAATCAATTACGTCCTTTTCTAGACACCGTTTTCATTAGCATCATACAGAATTAAATATTAACTATCCTATATATTAATATTCATTCAGAATATATCACAACCCTAATCTACTAAAAATTGAATTTATGAATTGACTAGTAGAAAATACTCCTCCTATCACGGCAAAGATGGCTACCACTAATTGAGTCCAAGAGGATATTTTGCTCTAATAAATCGTTGTTATTGGATCGAATTCATATTTAAATATGATTTAAGGTAACCTTTCACTTGTTGGCAATCTGACTATAGATAACTTTTTAAAATCTTACTTCTGCTCATATGCTGTAAATGTATATAAGTCTGCCTCTGTAAACAAAGTCTCATAATGACTTTCAACCAACTTCAAATAATATTAAGTGTCTTCCTTCTATTTTAGCTAGTGAGAAGTACCATCAAGAGTGTTAGTAGTCTTGAAGTACCTTCCGAAAGTCGGTCCTTGCTTTTAGGGTGTAAACTCTAACCAGTTGATAGTATGCGAGAGTTAAATGTCTTAGGAAATCAACTATTTTAATATTACAATTTCTTACGCTAACTGCCTATCCCTTTCCATGGAAACTGATGTGAAAATTACCAGGAATTCTTTTAACGTAGAAATGCCCAAAGATTTGACAGGATTCTCCGTAAGTAAATGCCATAGCAGTTAAATCATTCATATCTATATATTGTTATCCTCTTCTTTCTTCTCCAAATTCTTCAGTAAACAACACTCTTCTTCCATTTTATTATATGTAAGAATATTTGCATTGTTGAATACTTTCCTTTCTCGGCAAAGGCCAATCTCGGCTTGCATATGCCAACAACACATCCTAACATGTTATGCATTTTTGTCCCTCAAACAATTATGCTCCATAACAATCATTTACTTCATTTGAATTATGCCAATTCCAGTGATACAATGATTGTTCAAACAATTTCACATTCTCTGCATACTCTTTATTTATGAACCTTCCATCTCTAATTCTTAACTTATGTATCGTGTATTCCATATCTTCCAAATGAGTCCCTGTGATATCCTACTAATCCAACGATAAGGCAAAACATGTCATATCGTGAACAGTGATATTCAAATTGACTCTTATTCTTTCATCAATATTGGTAGTATCAATCGTGGACAATACTTCCAATTAAAATGATCTTATTATTTCTCCAATAATTAGAAATCCTACTGAAAATACAGTTACAAGGGCTAATATTCCACCACAAGTAGTCTTCTTTGTTTCTACTTTTGACTTTGTGAATAAATTGATTTACTACATAAATTAATTTATATTAAAGCAATCAATTATGAGAGTATAATTCAAATAATCAACATGAATACACATTCCTTCTAACCTTTGATTATTAAGAATACTTTTTAGGATTTTTGATTAAATCGATTAAATATTCAGGATTCTCAGAACTTATTACTTAAAATTTTATATTATCAAATCAATTTTATATATCCTAAACTAATGTAATTAACGAAACCTCTTTGGCTTTCATATTCACCTCAAGCAAAACCATGATATTTAAGGAGGACTGAAATCTGAGAGTAAAATTTGTTTTATGTCACAAATTATTGTCTTTTTTGCAGAGAAATAAATTAGTTAATAAATACAAAATAAATGATGAGTTTATTCTCATTTTAGTGCCATGTGGACAAATTTAGAGGATTCTGAGCAAAATTTGACGTGCTTCTATGAGATTTTTTCACTGGAACTTGAACTTTGAAAAGATTCTCGTTTTTTCAATATGCCTTTTTTCTCAATGGATTCTTTTGAGATATTGAGTTAGCTTGGAGTTTTTGAGATGGAAGCCATCCTTTGACAACTATAATGAGATTCTTTTTAGACTTTTTTAATACGACTCTATTTGCGCCGTAAAGCTGAACCAATTTCACATTGTAACTCTTCATCTTATTCAATCATTTATATTTGGAGATTCTGAAGTGACTTGCAGATGTCTGCTTTCGTTTTTACATTCAATTCCCTTAATCTTTGATAATTTTGATATAATGGAGAATCATTTTATTAGATTTCTCTATCCCAATCACTTGACATAAATTTAAAGATAAAATATAATAATCAATTTTCGATCGATTAAATTGGAGCAAAGTAATAATTCTTGTGAGTTTATTATAATTGACTCGGATGTATAAAAATGTGTATTAATTTAATATTTCAATATTCATTTATTTTATAATAACTAAATATTTATACAAATAGAGAAAACCTCAAATAGAATAATTAATAATTATTTAA
Source organism: Paramecium octaurelia (assembly GCA_905182995.1). NCBI lineage: Eukaryota > Ciliophora > Oligohymenophorea > Peniculida > Parameciidae > Paramecium > Paramecium octaurelia. The sequence goes on from CAJJDP010000110.1 coordinate 312,047, forward strand.
AAAAAATGTATATTTCTACTCAAATTGGAAGGTGCTTAGTCGAGGAACCTGATCTCAAAAATCGAATGCTCTACAAAACCTTAGAATTAGAATTATAAGGTACAGAAATTTGGCAATTGTTTAGCTCAGGGAGGCTTGAAAGTAGTGAAAAACACATTCTAAAATGATCCTAAATATGAGTTAAAGAACTTTGACTTAAGAAAGAGATTCGATCTGAGGCCCAAAAATATTCATTCATAGAATATTTAATAAAATCTTTAAACACAATAGTTGTAAACCTAGGAGGTTTCAAGAAATCTTCGATCTTTGAACTTCACTTAAAGACTAATAAGACAAGAAGAAATAACAGATCATAATCACAATGGTTTGTTGAGTGCTTTGATCTACGAAGCCCGATAGAAGTAGCTATAATAATAGCCTCCTGGCTCATAGGACTAAAAATAATGTCTTCTTGACAACCTAGATGGCAATGACATGAGATTATTGGTATGTATAACCATGTTCAGAGAACCCCTAACTTAGCTATAAAAGTCAATTGATGGTGTAGTGTAGTCTTTAGATGCATTTATGAAGTATGGGATAGCTCCTCATCAAATTGGAGTTTGTGTGTTCTTTGATGGAATAGAAAATATTCATAATGTGATGGATGAGAATGGGACAGCATATCATGAAAATATTATTCGTAATTAATAATAATAAAATTCTTAGCCTACTTTAAAAGCAACCTAGATGAGCAATACGGGATCAAGGATAAAAAGACACTTGACTACCAATATTGGGAGTACAAGAAACACAAGAAATTCTTGAACGATTACAATCCTCAGAACATTATAAATTTGAGGAAAAACAAGGAACTCCTATTAAAGAAATTCAAAAAATACAAGGATTCCCTTCTACCAATAATGAAAGCCTAAAAGGGCTATAAATGGATGCCATAAGATGAATGGGTGGAAACCAACATCATATAGGCAATGATCAGATAATACCAATTGTCAAAATAGTATATTTAGGATAGAGATAACACTGCCTGGGTATATTAAGGTAGACATGTTTATCAGGAATGCACAATGCCAATATTTTATGTTTTCAAATTCAAAAATGGGTCTAAACTCTCTTCCCATCTATGGTTTTTTAAAGGATTTTGCTAAGAATTGAAACCAGAATATTGTTTATTGATGGACTGTGGAGCTGTTCCTGCTAAAGACAGTATTTTTAGATTAATAAGTTCAATGGAGGCAGATCCAAAGATAGGCGGTGTATGTGGCAATATGAGAATAGAAGAGGAGATAGAAAACAATGAAGCCCAAAATGATTAATAAATGGATATTCTAAGCAAAATCCTAAATACACATTTCTTTTCAATAAAAAAATGCTAATAATGTGAATATGATATTGGACACACTTTGGATAAAAATTACGAATCAGCCTTGAATTACATCCATGTTTTGCCAGGAGCTTTCTCGGCTTATCGATACTAAGCCTTCAGTTAACATTACAAAAAGTACTCAAGGTAGGCAATGTACATTCAATCCCAATTAAATATGCTACCTAGGGTTACTTAAGATAATCAACAAGATATTAATGTTAATGTGGATAATTCACAAGGTTCCCATATTCCTATTCAAGTGGAAGACTATAATATTCTCAATTTTTATTTGAGGTAAGTGATGGAATCTGATTATTAATATAGCAGTATTACTGAAGCTAATATGTTTTTGGCTGAGGATCGGGTATTATGTTTATTGCTGTTTTGCTAAAGTTTTTATCTAAAATACATTCCAGATGCCATAGTTTATGTAGATGCTTGTTAAAGTTTGATTGATTTGCTATTTTAAAGAAGGAGATGGATAAATGGAAGTTGGTTTGCTCTGAATTATGTTTAAGAGACTTATCATGACAAATTAGAGGGCAGTTTTCATACATGGGAGGCAAAGCAAATGCTTAAATTTAGCATTATAACTGCAAACTTAAATCAACTATAATAATACTTTTTCTAATCATTCTAGATAGTTTGGTTGTTCATGGTATTGTAAACTGCTGTAGATTCTAATGGTACAATGGAAGATAAACATTATAATCCTATCTAGGAATCTACTGACAACATTGTAGTTTCTGCAATTATAGGATTGTACATCTTCTTGGTTTTAATGCTTATATATTTATCTTTGACTTATGACTAATAGATATTGAATAATGTGAATGGAACTATTGCTCAATCAAAAAAGCAGGTTTAAGATAAGATTAAGAACTACTATTATTCGAGATACTATTTTGTTTCTACTATATTGGGTTTAATGAGTTTAGCAACTGTTGGCTACACAATTTATCTACTAATTTAATAAATCATATTGGAACTCAAATTTAGTGAGTTTTTAGAAGTACCAAATGCACCCCAATCATATTATAGTTTACTTATAGTTCTGAACTTTGGAATTTTGGGACTTCCATTTCTCTTCACTTTAGTTACTTAGCCGTCGATAATATTGAGTGTGATTGTTAATTCCATTCATTACTTCTATTTTCAGCCTACCTATACTCATTTATTCATTACTTATGCTTTTTGTAGGATTGATGACTTATCTTGGGGAACCAAGGGTCTTACTGAAGACAACAGCAAAAATAAAGTATACACCGACAAAGTCTACAAAAAATACTTATTTGTTATTAAGTGGATAGTACTTAATTGCTTACTTTCAGGAATTCTAATACTATTACTAAGAATGAACATTTCAATGTTGCCTTCATTCCTAATTTTATTTGTGTCCGTAATTCTAACGGTCATCAGTATAATCAAAGGGTTTTTAGCACTAATTCACTTATTCCAATTCTACATGCCTTCAGGAACCAAGGCTAGAAGAGACAAGTAAATTTATAATATGAAATATTTAGATTAATTAAAAGCGTAGACAAAAAGAAAGAAACCTTAGAAAGAGGCAAATCTTTTAACACTAATTTATAAAAATTCTTCATGCCACAAAATTCTAGATGAAATGTTATTTTTTCAAGCATTATATTTTATTTTGAACATCGCAATCTTCTTAGTTATTTGAACTTCTTGACCGTACTGATTCATCTCTAATACTCACTTCTATTTGGCTTTATCTAATTTATTAATTGTCTTGAGGAGTATCATCCATTGGATCAGGCAAGTGAATTTCATGAATCTGAATATGCTCACTCTTTAATTCACTGTTGGCATCAAAAGGAATTTCTCTTGCAGATTTGAAAAGACTGGAACTCTTCAAATGCTTGATTTGACAGATTCTACTACTTCTTTTAGTATTTCCAGCACTTTATAATCTTGATTGTATGCTATTAACACTCTCTATTCTGGATTCGTCCATCATTGGAGACAACGCTATCTTCCTTTGATTTTCTCTGTAAGAATGTATTAATTGATTAAGTTCTATTGATTTTTTCTACTCTATGTTCTTTTCAATCTTCATAATCTATAATTAATCAGACATGTCTTTACTCTTTGTTTCATCTTGAGTCTCTTCATTCTGTATTCCAAATGCAAATCAATTTCCTCCGACAATGCTTTGTATAAACTCATCAAATCTGCTGTCAACTCATCAAAAAGTTACTATGATTACTCCAAATAGTCCAAGACCTTCTCATTATTTTCGTATAGTTGCTCCAAACGGTTCTCCATAAATTACAGTTCTCTCAAATTCAATTAATCATTTGAAGCAGCCTCGTGTGAGATTGAATACTTCTGTTTCAGTTTATCAATCTCCACATTTTCATCATTTTCCTTCAAAGTTCTGTAGAAGTTGATCCCCATGATGGCCACAGGCAATGATATTGTTGTAGTTCCTAACAATGCTGTTATACAGGCTATGAATTTGCCTTATATTGTCTGTGGTATCAAATCCCCATAACCAACTGTTGTCATCGTAACTACACACCACCAAATGGCATCTGGAATAGATTTAATTTGATTCTCTCCTTAATCGCTTTCGTCTTCATTATACTCCAAATAGTAGATGATCGTCGAAAAAAAGATCACCATTAGCAATAACATCACTATTAGCATTAATATATCTTTCAATGAGTTTTTAACTGTATCTGCCTTAATTATCGAAATAAATTACTAACATTGAAATTTCTTTCATGAATCTGGACAATTTGAACAAACGAAATATTCGAATGAATCGGATTAATCTTAGCACTCTCAATTATGAAAATGAGCCACTTGTTAGTGTTAGACTCAGTAAAAAGGGCAGGATAGATACAAAGTCGATCAAGTTCATTGGAGATATGATAAATTACAAGAGTGACCTATCAAAAGCACTGGTTGAAAATAAACGCAAAACTAAGGATAATTATATAATCTTACTATACTCAGTACCAAAAAACACGAACAAATACAATTCAACAGTGGAACTAGCAGAATCGTAAGTTTCGTTGCCTGATTCATAGATAGAATCAACTATTATTGTTATACATGATAATAAGATGCTTAGCAACAGTATAATTTATATCACTTTAGCTAGAATTGAGCTTTGTGGATCTTCTAACAATATGTATACATGCTATTAGCATTCCTTAATCAAGACTTTGAATTTCCCAATTACATTTTGATTCATCAATTTCCTCCTCAAGGAGAAATCTTCTGTTTTTAGTTTTCTTAAGAATGTAGCTTTGGTTTGAAGATTGTGTAACTACTTACTTTGGCTTTATTTCGAAACAGATGAAGAGTTAGATGAATTAGATTTCTTCATTTCTTGCTCAAATTAATAAATATATTGATATCAAAGTAGAAAACTATTTAAATGATTGAGATTTTAACAACCAAAAATTAAACGTAAAAGTTAAGCTTGTCTAAAATAGAGTGTCAAGAAGAGAAGCCTTGGAATTACAAAAATATTTTTATTAAGACAAAATAAAAAAGATTGTCTTATATCATTTTTCTGTTAATTCTCTAAATCCTTTCCAATCCTTTGGTGCCTTTCCACCGCATGAATGTATTACTTCCAAGAGTGTATTTGAGGGTCCGTCCTTGTGCTCAGGAATCATGGACTATGCATAATAAAAGATAAAAATTACTAAAGTCTTTTGGAATGTTTATTAGGCATCACCCCAAGATCCCTTAATGTATTGGTCAAAGCCTATTTTCCAGGTTTCATAAAACACCTAAGATCAATGATATAAATTACTTATGTATAAGGCTCTCTTGCTGCAGCCAATTCGTCATCAGTAGAAAATAGATCAGTCACAGATACTTAATTATTTTAGACCTTCTTCATTAAATCTTCCCTCTTAAACCTATTCAAAACTCTAAACTTCTTGGACTCCTTCTGGGTCATTTAGGAAACATCAAATTTGTCTCTTAACCCTTTGATTTTTGATTATAGGTTTTTTATTGACATGTCAATGGTGTGTAATTCTAGGATTATGTTATAGAGAGATACCTAAAGGAACAATACTTCCTTTCACAGTAACAATATCGATCATTCTCATTTACTTCTAGCATTCTTCAGTGAGATATTGTTTCAAAATGCCACTAACGAGAATGAGCGCTCCGAATTATTTCGTAGCTGCCTCCAACCTAGACGCCATGTTAACATTAGGACTAAGATAGGAAGCATCGATTTTAAAACCAGAACCTATGGCTCCTTCGATTCCCCATCCCATATGTAGACCAAACCCCATTTTAACAGAGTAATCTTTCATTCTTGCATTGAGACCTTCGTGTTTCTTATACTTTTCTAATTTCTTGGAAATTGAGATTCCAGTAATTATTTTTAGAAAAGCCAATACAGCCATATCTCCTTTCTATTTGATGTATCTGTCACTTTTGAGTTTCAAATTTTTAGGATTATCAGGGTCTGGATGGTAATCGTTAGGGGAATATTTCCAAACTAACAGAAATGCATCTCCTATATTTTTATTAGCTGATCCACTCATCGAGTCAACAGTAGAATGAACAATTTCAGCGATTTCATTTACAAATAGCATAACCCCTTGTTACAAGACTTCTGTGGCCTAGAATAATCATTACATAGTGTTACATCTGTAAAATTTCTAATATCACAAAAACCAAAGATAGCAAGAATCTTCTTCCCAGGAATCATGGGATCAACACTACCACCCTTTTTGATGTTCTCAGCTATAATTTCAGAACCAGCCTCTCCGAAACCAACTGCCAATAGTGCTCCCACTTTCATTATTAGTCTCTATAAAACATAGGTTTCCATATGTTTCTCAATTTCTTTTTGTTTTAACTTTTCTACATCTTATTGTTTTTCCAATTCCTCCATTATTAGGTCCTCCTACTCCTCAATATTGACTGCTTCCAAAGGGTTGGCTGCGATCATTTCAATTTTTTGCATCATAGCCTCAATGGGATCAATTACCAAATCTGAAACATCCTTACTAAACATTAATGCTGAAACTGCTAAAACAATACAGACAAAAACAGTTTAAAAGATTGATAAAATTGCATTCGTCTAATTGTAACTCACTAAATCAGCAGCTGCATAAGTTTATAGATCAGATCCTTCAGATTTAACATAGTATTAAAGATCAGAGAATCTATATTGATTTTTTGTTTCATAAGCAGGCTATTCAAAGATCTCAGGGTTGGTACTGTAACTCCATTCGTGTAATTTTTGATTAGTATCGCCTTCCAATTTAACATCCACACTATAGATTGGAAATATCTCAGACACATGGAATTAGGCATATTGTTAGAGAAGTGACTTCATCACTGAGTCATTGTCTCTAAATTAATAGATTCTGTAAATTCCTGAGTCATAGCTACTGATCATTTCTTAGTAGGTATCCAATGAAAGAACTGGAATACTTATTAGAATGGCTAGAATGATAGTGATAACTCTTCTCATAACGAGATCTGAAAGTTATGCACCGACTATAGACTCTTTAATTTGATCTTCCGCTTGAGAAGTCGTTGATGAAGTTTTTAAATTAGAAGTGGTTGAATTTTTATCAGGAGTCCTAGATGATTCAATGTCATTCTGAGATCCCCTTTATTCTTCATTATTAGAAACGATTGGTACTACTTGTTGGTTTGATTAAGCCTGTATTTAAGGTTATTGTGGAGCCTGCTAATCTTAGCTTTTATTTTGTTGAGCTTATCGAAGCAACTCCTATAATAACTTTTTCTATTATTCCTTCTCCATCTACTATCGAGCATGCTTATACAACTTGACTAATCTCACCAATCGAATCACTCTAATAACTCTGGCTGCCTTTCTAGCTGCTCTAGATGCTGTTCCGATCGATTTAATTTAAGCTGCACTTGAAAGGTCTCCAGAATACCATGTGTCAGTAATCCAGCCCAAATCCAATATCATTGTTATTGTGGATATAACGTCCAATACAAAGTAAAACTAAATCTTACGAAAATATTTACATTAAACACATATTCTGGTTTACAAATGCTGGTAAGAATTATCTCCGCTAAGAAAGCAACCATACAAATCACTGTTAGGATGAAGAACACATCATCTCCTTGTTTATCAACTGACAGTATGCGAATGTCATCTCCGAAGAGTGCATAAATGGTAACTATGGCCATGATTATTGAGAATGGGGTGCTCTCAGTAAGTTTCAAAATCTTTTTTGCAAACTCAGATTATTGCTTTTGAACATGGTGTCTGCTCTTCAGCTTACTATTCATCCTTTTAACGCGCTTCTGTGTTGTTTCTGGGATGTTAATTATCAAAATTTACATTAAGCTGGAGACTTCCCACCTCCTGAACTTTTTATGGAGATGTCATCCTGGCTGTGATGATTTGATCCATTCATTTACTTGTTTAATTTTTTCAATTCATCTGGCGGTGGCTCTTTCTTTCGGATTAATGGTTGAGCTGTCTGTTTATCCGTTAACTAATATTTATTATTAGATACTAAAGGGGCCTGGTTTTGTCCCTGATTCTCGGAAGAACGCTTAGCCGATCGATCTGATGGTAACTGAAGCTATTATTTTATGAATAAACTACAACATTTGGGTCGGATACCATTTCATTGAAATTCTTTACGACTTGGGACGGAACAAAGACTTCGCCTAAACCTTGTTCCTCGTGTACAAGTTTATCTTGCTCATTTTGCATGTTCATATTTTAATAAATTAAATATAGACAAATGATTAATAATTTACAACCCTTATTTGGTATGTATAAGGAACTTTGGATCGAAAATGCAACTTAATTAAAAGAGGCCTTGGAGAAATGGGATCAGCATCAATTAAAATCCTGGCTCCAAAAAATGGAAAGTTATCTATTTTGATTACTCATTAGGAACCATATTTACATTCCAATATGATGAGTGTATTGGACTGCTAAATGAGTTTTAACCAAATTATATCTAGAATTTGCCCAATGACATGGGCATATAATGTAACAAACTAAGGACTATGTTTTAGAACAACTCAACTTAATATCTAATAGTGAACACTTATCTAAAATTGTTACGCTGTTTGAAAAAATCCCTTGAACCAATTTACAACTCCACTCATTTACTTAACTCTATAAGAAATCTGGAATTATACCTTTCCTCTCCATTGAATTAAAATACTATCAAGCCTTAAGAATGCAATTGCACAACCTTCTGATATTAGTTTATAAAATATACAAATTTACTATAATGAATTAAATTTAATTTGTTAATCATCCAAACACCTCCCCCAAATTATAATCACTCATTGTGAAATACCAATCCTTCCTATTCAACTGTATTTAGTTCTTATATTCTTATTAATCCAAAATATATTATAATATAATATGGATATGAAAATTATCTGTTGTACTAAAAAATGCATTATCTTTAGCATTTTTGAGGTATAATTTATTATCACTCAAAGGTGCAGGCTATTGTGAAATAATTACAATAATAATGAGAACCCATATTTTAATAAGAATCCTGTTCGTACACAAAAGTTAAAGATACTATATATTAAATATTTACTAATTATATCTCACTATTGGGTTTATATTTATTATAAATTCAAGGTCTCTTAGAGATGTTAATCTTGCTCGATATCTTCCAAGAACTCCTCTATTTGCTATTCTTCCAACCCTTCCTTTTTCTTATTTTTCTTCTCCTAATTTTCTTCTATATCTAATCTTTTCAGTTGAGTCTTTCTCTTTTTGTTTTTCTCTGGTTTTCTCCTTATAATAATCAACTCTGGCTTGTCATAAATTTCATCTAGTTCATTATTATACTTATTTAAATCAAATCCTTAAACAGTCATTCCTGCTTACAAAAAATTGCCTAAATGCGATTTGACTTAGTATTGATTATAATCAGAATCATTATCTTTCATGAGTTCGACTGTGCAAAGACTATTTAAAAATGGATTGTTTTGATCATTTTTTGAAGGCTTGATTTTTTCTACATCTAAAACTGTAAATTCATCACAATTTTCCCTCAAAGGCATTGTTCTAATATCTAAATCATGTTTGAAATATTATTCAGCTGAGATTTCACAAACTTTTAATTTAATTGGATCAATTAATTGTATTGAACTAGCAACTCGGTAACATATCTAAATCCTGTTTATTCCTCCTAATTGATGACACAGCTTATGTGGTAAAATCACTAAATCATCTTTGCATATTCTTGGCACATCCACCACAAATGTATATTTAATAAATGAATAAACTTCTTTTGATTCCTTTACCTATATTGGAAGATATGATCTAATAAATTCCAACATATGAAGTGCTTGATTTTTTTGCTTAAAGTAGAAATTCATTCCATCATCTGCTGATTCTACCTTCAACATTTGCTAATTCATATGATGTTGCAAAATTAGTTGCTCTAAATAATAGAATGACTTCTTATGATTTACTCGTTATCTTAATTGAATGCAAGCTCCCCAAATATGAGGGGTAAATTCTCTCTTGCAATCTTCACATTAATGATAAACCTCCTCAAAATTTAAAATTTTTGAATCCTAAATGCACGTCCCATTCATAGCTTCTTTTTGTACAGTGATCTATAATTTGATTTATTTAGTGCTTGGCTCTGTAAAAATAAATTTCGTGTCTATTATTGTCTTTTCCTGCAAGCTATCATTATAAATAGGAATATTTTACCCTATTACTTTTTTTAAGCAGATAGCCAGCAACTCCTTCGAATCCCTCTCACAAAGAACCCAAGGAGGTCTTTGATATCTTCTACAATATCGGCAAAACAGTATTTCTTTATCATTATCGATATCTAATTCAATTTTTATAAGTACCCTAGGTGATATTCATTTATGCAATCAAACAATTTGGACAAATATTTGTCTTTGTTAATTTTGGTTCAAACTCCAATTCACATAATGGGCAAAATATTAATACAGCTCTTTGCAACATTGTAAATATTTTTAAAATGATTATTATATTTTTTTTCCTTTATTCAGTACTATCATATACATTTGTGATTCATGGAGAAAATACAACCACTATCGAATAAGACTCAATTTTATCTTCCAAATTTTCTCAAACAAACCCCATTTAAACTCAATGCTCCCCTATTCGACTTTACATTGTTGGCTCAACTTAAAATCAAAGCGAATTTATTGTAAAAAACAATAATGAAACCGATTTACACTTTTAATTTAACATCACCTCAGTTGACAACGATATCATAAGTGTTCATCATAATAAATAATTAGAACAGATTACAATAAAACCTAATAATTCATTTGAATTTCATGTAAATTATATCTGCTTGAAGGAAATCGGAGAATAAACTTGGACAACAATTCAAATTATATATTAATTTAACGAAAACCAACACATTGCATATTATTACAAACTCTGTGGAGCATCAGAGACATTTTTTCATCCATTAGCAGTTTTGTTGTTTTTTTCCTTATGTATTATAGTGAGCGGGTCTATTTATGGAATTAAGGAATGGAAATTGTTTGGGGGAGCCTAGACAGAAGCTTATGGACCTAAAGCTGCTATTATTTTTATAATTGTTTCGAGCTTTCTTCTGATATCACTATATAAGTTTTAAACTTTTGCTTCCAGTTTCACTTATATTATCATGATGTTTACAGCTTTTATTTCATTAGAAACAATATTGTTGGACATGTAAAGCGAGTACTCCTATTCTAACAATATTAAAATATTGTTCTCAACAATAATGAGTGGAACCCTTATTACATTATATCATCATACAAAAACCTGGATTCTAAATAACATCTTGGCAGTTTCTATAATATTTTTTAGTTTTCGAGTAAAATTCATAATAAATTAGATTTTAGAGTTTGATTCTTTAAAAACAGGGACTATCTTTATGCTTTTAGCTTTGCTCTATGACATGTTTTGGATATTTGTTAGCCCAACCATTTTTGGTTAATCTGTTATATAGAACATCACAACCACAATTGAATTACCTATAAAACTCTTAAGTCCATCATTAATAAAAAATTGTAATTCCCCTTATTAACAATGTTCAATTTTAGGAATTGGCGATATTCTAATTGTAGGATTGATCATAAAATACATTCTAAAATTTGAAAAGCTGTCGGGAGAAAATAGTTTAATATTTTTTTCATCAATTTTAGGATATGCGATTGGATTAACTTCCTATTTCATTTTAATCTATTTTTATCATATTTAATATCCAGCATTATTTTATATTATACCTACTACCTTCTTATCAATAGTTGTTCCAAGTACATTAAAATCATTGTTCCTTCAGATTTGGAATGGTGCCTTTGTAATTCAATTAATTGAAGAATAAGAGCTAGAAATGATTTGATTACTATGTTAATATTTAAAATTTTTATTTTTTCATCACAATTATGGGAAGTAAGAATCAATTTGAATTTATTAGATCTTTGTGGACAAGAAAGGCAAGAGCCGACGCAGATAATGCAATCGAAAGTCAAATTGGATAGAACGTTTGGAAATCTGAGAATTCAAGTAATTCAGGGAGAAGTTTTATCAGAAAAGGCAAATGCTTTTTGTAAATTATCATATTAATATCTAAGTAAATGCTGCAAATGAACCCTATAACACTTAATTCATTAAGAAGATAAAAGAAATCAAAAAATCCCCAAGTATTATCTTTTCTATATCATAGTAAAAAGTGGAGTTCCCTTATTACTGAAGTTTGAACCAAACAATATTGATTATATCATAATGATTAAATTGTGTGAAGAATATGTAAGATTTATTATTTAATATTTAGGAGGAAGATTGCGCAAATTAGAGAACATAAGCATTTCTTGCTTCTTTTGAATTGGCAAATAAGAATAACCTAAAAATCCTTTCCTTTACAGATCCTCCTTAATAACTTACTTAAAAAACTGAAGATCATTATTATATTGATTTATTTTTATCAGCATTATTGAAGCACAAAAGAACAAAACAGGATTGTAAAATCCAATAAATTAAATTGATAAATTTGGATATGAAGCTTTAAAATGTATATATTTAAGCCATTCAACAACAAGCTGAAAAGCTCAATAATAATAAATAAGAAGAGGATGTTTAACATTAAATTTAATAATAAGAAATATAAACTCAATAATCTGAGAATTCAGACTTATTAGAAAAGCAAAGCGATAATTAAATTGTGCAATTGAATGAAAATAAAACAAATGAGAAAATTGCAGAAGATGTACACGAAATTAAATAAGTTATTAATGAGGTTCATTAAACTCAAGTTTAACATGAAATAAAAGAAAATTAAGAAATCGCTAAAGTAGAATAAGTGAACTAATAATAAGTTGTACAAGTTGAAGTTGAATCAAGACATCAAAAAAAGGTAGAAGAAATAGTATAAGAAATCAAATAAGAAGCTCATGATACTAATAATTAATAATAGCAGAAATAAGATTAAGAATCTGCTAAAGTTGTATAAGTTGAAGTTGAACCCAACCATCACGAGAAGGTAGAAGAAGTTATACACGAAATCATATAGGAAGCTCATGAAGCTCATTAAACTGATGATTAACATGAGAAGAAAGAAGTTGAAGAATCAGCTAAAGTAGAATAGGTTGTTTAAGTTGAAGTTGAATCTACCCATCATGAGATAGTAGAAGAAATTGTACAAAAAGTAAAATAAGATGTTCATGAAACTCATGAGTAACATGAGAAAAAAGAAGATGAAGAAAATACTAAAGTAGAATAGGTAAGTTAAGAATAAGTTGAACAAGTTGAACCTGAATCTAGTCATCATGAGAAGGTATAAGAAGTTATACATGAAATCAAATAAAAGGTTCATCAATCTCATTAAGCTGATGATTAACATTAGAAGAAAGAGAATGAAGAGGCTGATTAAGTTGAATAAGTTGTATAAGTTGAATCTAGTTAACATGAGAAGGTAGAAAAAATTATCCATGAAATCAAATAAGATGAAGCTCATTAAGCTGATGATTAACATGTGAGGAAAGAAAATGAAGATGCTGATAAAGTTGAATAGGTTGTATAAGATGAAGTAGAATCTAACCCCCATGAGAAAGTAGAAGAAATCGTACATGAAATCAAAAAAGAATCTCACGAAGTCCATTAAGCTGATGATAAACATGAAAAGAAAGATGATGAAGATGCTGATAAAGTTGAATAGGTTGTATAAGCCGAAGTTGAATCCCACCATCATGAGAAAGTAGAAGAAATCATACATGAAATCAAAAAAGAATCTCACGAAGTCCATTAAGCTGATGATAAACATGAAAAGAAAGATGATGAAGATGCTGATAAAGTTGAATAGGTTGTATAAGCCGAAGTTGAATCCCACCATCATGAGAAAGTAGAAGAAATCATACATGAAATCAAAAAAGAATCTCACGAAGTCCATTAAGCTGATGATAAACATGAAAAGAAAGATGATGAAGATGCTGATAAAGTTGAATAGGTTGTATAAGCCGAAGTTGAATCCCACCATCATGAGAAAGTAGAAGAAATCATACATGAAATCAAAAAAGAATCTCACGAAGTCCATTAAGCTGATGATAAACATGAAAAGAAAGATGATGAAGATGCTGATAAAGTTGAATAGGTTGTATAAGCCGAAGTTGAATCCCACCATCATGAGAAAGTAGAAGAAATCATACATGAAATCAAAAAAGAATCTCACGAAGTCCATTAAGCTGATGATAAACATGAAAAGAAAGATGATGAAGATGCTGATAAAGTTGAATAGGTTGTATAAGCCGAAGTTGAATCCCACCATCATGAGAAAGTAGAAGAAATCATACATGAAATCAAAAAAGAATCTCACGAAGTCCATTAAGCTGATGATAAACATGAAAAGAAAGATGATGAAGATGCTGATAAAGTTGAATAGGTTGTATAAGCCGAAGTTGAATCCCACCATCATGAGAAAGTAGAAGAAATCATACATGAAATCAAAAAAGAATCTCACGAAGTCCATTAAGCTGATGATAAACATGAAAAGAAAGATGATGAAGATGCTGATAAAGTTGAATAGGTTGTATAAGCCGAAGTTGAATCCCACCATCATGAGAAAGTAGAAGAAATCATACATGAAATCAAAAAAGAATCTCACGAAGTCCATTAAGCTGATGATTAACACGAAAAGAAGGATGATGAAGACTCTGATAAAGTTGAAGAAGTTGTGTAAGTTGAAGTTGAACCCAGCCATAATGAGAAGGTAGAAGAAATAGTACATGAAATCAAATAAGAAGCTCATGATACTCATGAAGCGAAAGCTGAACATGAGAAAGTTGAGGAAATAGTGTAAGAAATCAAATAAGAGGTTCATTAAGCAGAAGATTAACATGAGAAAAAAGAGGATGTAGAATCTGCTAAAGTTGAATAAGTTGTATAAGTTGAGGCTGAATCCAGTCATCATGAGAAAGTAGAAGAAATCGTACAAAAAATCAAATAAGAAGCTCATGAAAATATTGATGACCAAAAGAAAAAAGAAGATGAAGATATTGATAAAGTAGAGTAAGTTCCTTAAGAATAAGTTAAATCAGTTGAAGTTGAATCTAGTCACCATGAGAAAGTAGAAGAAATTGCCCATGAAATCAAATAAGACGAAGCTCATTAAGCTGATGATTAACATGAGAAGAAAGAAAATGAAGATGCTGATAAAGTTGAATAGGTTGCATAAGCCGAAGTTGAATCCCACCATCATGAGAAAGTAGAAGAAATCATACATGAAATCAAAAAAGAATCTCACGAAGTCCATTAAGCTGATGATTAACATGAAAAGAAAGATGATGAAGAATCTGATAAAGTTGAAGAAGTTGTGTAAGTTGAAGTTGAACCCAGTCATCATGAGAAGGTAGAAGAAATAGTACATGAAATCAAATAAGAATCTCACGAAGTCCATTAAGCTGATGATTAACATGAAAAGAAAGAAAATGAAGATGCTGATAAAGTTGAATAGGTTGTATAAGATGAAGAAGAATCTAACCCCGAGGAGAAAGTAGAAGAAATCGTACACGAAATCAAATAAGATGAAGCTCATTAAGCTGATGATTAACGCGAGAAGAAAGAGAACGAAGATGCTGATAAGGTTGAATAAGTTGTGTAAGGAGAAGTTGAATCTAGCCATCATGAGAAAGTAGAAGAAATTGTACAAGAAATCAAATAAGATGAAGCTCATTAGGCTGATGATTAACATGAGAAGAAAGAGAATGAAGATGCTGATAAGGTTGAATAAGTTGTATAAGGGGAAGTTGAATCCAGCCATCATGAGAAAGTAGAAGAAATTATACATGCAATCAAATAGGAAGCTCATTAAGCTGATGATTAACATGAAAAGAAGGATGATGAAGAAACTGATAAAGTTGAAGAAGTTGTGTAAGTTGAAATTTAACCAAGCCGTCATGAAAAGGTAGAAGAAATTGTTTAAGAAGTTAAATAAGAACTCCATGAAAATAATGATTAACTTAAAAATAATGAGAACTAACAACAGGATTCTAATTCAGATATCCACAGTTGAATATTTATGTTCATCAATTATTAATAAAAATATCTTATTCTCTTAAGCTTATTTTCTTACACTCATATCTTATTTTAATTTCTTCCTCTTTTGGTTGTTGACATGTTTCTCTAACATTATTTGCATTTTTAATATAATTATAATATTAAAATTTAAATCCTTAAGTTCTAAAATTTCAATACAATTTCAAAAATTTGTAAAAATTAAATCAATATTACTATTGGTGAATGTTGATCTTTAATGGAAATGTATATTTAAAATATATTTTCACAGAGCATCCATTATAAAAATTGAACTTGCTTACAACTTGCTCAATGGATTATTGAAATTACAAATTATGATTAAAAGTCGTATGTAAATTGAATTATATAATTCTTTTGGTTTCTATGTTTGCAATAAACTTATTGGTGTGTCAACATAATATTTGTTAAAACTTGTAAAATTGGTACTTATGTGAAACAAAAAGATTTCCAATATAATAATGGCTTAGATTTGCAAAAATGGGAAAATGTAATTTAAGATAGAAAGTAATTAAATAGCTAAATTCTATATTTTCTAGAGAGTTTTACTCTTAAAATTTTGAAAAAAAATCTTATTTCAGAATCAAAAAAAAATCAATTGAATCTATTATTTCTTAGAAAATTTATTATAAACAGGTTACTTTTATTTTTAGATAAAAGCGGGATTACTAACCTAAGACTAGAAGATTAATTAAACAAATAATTTTTAAATAAATATCCCTGCGTTATAGCAGATGTCAGCGTATTTGCTAATAGAAAGTAAATCATTCATTTATAATAGCTGATTTAGTTAAATTCCAAGATACTCCAAAACCTTTTTAAAAAAATAATTACCAAATTAGCTTATTAAGCTATAAATAGCAAATAAGTTTGTATTTGGTAGGCTCCTTAACTGATAATACAAGAAATAATAAGAAGAAAGGAGATTGAACGAAAATTTAAGTAATTTGTATGAAATAGAAACAAAATTAAGAAACAAAAATTAGAAGATTCAATAATATATATATAAATTTTGGAAATTCATTTTTCTATTGTATTAGATAAACTCCTATCGAATTGCAAGCAAATAAACCTAAGAATATTAACAAATTGAAATTGTTCCCTTATTAAGGGGTTAAATAAAAACAAAATATTATATTATTATTCTTTTCTAATAATGTAATTTTCATTCTTAATATTATCTTATCTAAATTTATGAATATTTATTATCCCAAGTTATCAAAAATTTTCCATCTTCAGTCATTGTACCAAAAATTCTATTTGCATCATAATCAAGAACAAGCTATGTGACATAAGTCCCATTTTCTTATTTTTTTATAATATTAACTTTGCTTCCATTCCTGTCTACTATCATTAACTTTGTTTATACAAACTGTAAGGGAAAGTGGAAATAACAATCGTTCCCTGCTTCTACTTGAACATCTTATTTCTTAATAAATTAATCATTAGAATCATTTATGGAAAAGATTTACATTTTTTTATTATTGAATGGTTAAAATGCAAAAGTTAAACCCTCTAGAAAGCACACCTTTATTCCCCATTCTTCAATGTCTATTTTTTAAAATAAACTCCAATTCTTATGATTATTTTATAACTTAAAAATTTAAATTGAATTGTCTTTTCTAGAGCATGAAACCAAGTACTCATTAGATTAACTTAGACTAAAACTAGAAATTTCAAATTTATGAGGTAATGTTTAAATGCATTACCATTCCTTATCTTAATCCCACACTTTTATTGAATAATCACCACTTCCACTGCCACTACCACCACTAGAAGATATAATCCAATTCTCATTATTATTTATTGCTATGCAAAATATTCCTTATTTATGTCCTATTAGCTTAAATTTAAGACCCCATAAATTATTGTTATTTTTTTCCCAAATGATTATAGTTTTATCATAACTGCCTGACACTAATTAATTTGATTTTTTGAAAAACTTTAAACAAATTATATATTCTTCGTGATCTCTTAATTCTTAAATTTTTTCTATTTATCCTTAATTGAATTCATAAATATTAATTTTACTGGAATCAAAGAATCCAGCGGCAACAAGACTATAATCTGCATTAAAAGCAAATGTCTCAACTCTTTCTTCTTTAAAGGAATTAATTATTTCATATTTAAACTGAGTCATTTGTGTATTTTAATTTTTCAATTGCAAATTTTAAGGCTATATTTGAAGTGAATTTTCTCCTATTGAGTTATTAGTTTATTCATTTATTTCTGAAATATTCATGCCCCCTGATATTTCTCCAGAAATTTATTAAAATGCTGCAATGAGCTTCTCTTAAAACGACTTGAAAGAATTTAAAATTTTTTTCATTAATTAGACTTAGTAGATTTGGAATTCATTTTTGATAGCTTCATTAATTACTTCAAATTTATTTTTTTAACTTAAGATATTTGAAATTTCAATAATTTCTAATTTATTTAATTAGTACCAATTTTTTGTCTTCAGATTAATTAGATTTTATGTTGCCTTACATTAAGAAACATCTCTGAATACCATTCCTTATATTAACTATTACGATAGATCAGTAATGACTTCTCTATAGGATGAAAATTTTGACATAGCCTTTTAGGCTTACTCTTCAAGTTGTTGTTGTTGTTATTCTTAATATTTTAATGTATTATCTACATAACTCAACCATAATTATTTTAATTGTTCCAACTTCGTGTATTTGATTGGATATTCAGTAACGCAATCTATACAAGCCATTCTATTTGGAACTGTTGCCTATTCATTTAAATCAACTAGAGCCACTTATAGTTTGTGATTTTCACATTACCAGTTTTAATTAGACAGTCTACTTTATTGAAAGATTTCTGATGAAAAAGTTTGAATTACATCTTTGATTAAATTTTATTGATTATATTCTATTTTCTTTAGATTCTCTTCAAATTAAGTAAATTGTTAATGCATTTTTAATCTATTAATTTGCTCTTTATAGCAATTTTGTAATTCTTTATAATCAATAAATAGATGTTACTAATTAGTATTTTGAGATTCCAGCTAATCCAGTTGAGATATTGAGAGCTCACTTATTGATTTATTTTCTTTTTCTATGCCGTTTTTAATAAATTAAATTTATTGATCCATGTTTTACAGAGTCTTATCTATATATGTATTGAAAGTTGTTTTAAACTCTTTAAGTTGACCAAATAATCCTTATAAGATCTCTAAATTATTCTGATGAAGGGCTTGTTTCTCGCTCCAAACTGTCCTTTTGACATTTTCAAATTGTTTTTCTGCTACTTGAACATCTACCCATAATTACTATCTTTCAACACATCTTAAGCATCTATTTTGTGGGCGTTAGTCGTTCGTTGAAAAATCAAAATAAATTGCAGATTCGTTGTGTTCCAAACACATTTGTTCTTTTTCTCTTTAAGTTTAAATCATTTGAGATTAAATAAATGAATAATTTTTATAATAGTTCTTATATATATAAAATAAAATACTTCCTATATAAAAATATAAATAAAAAAAGAAATTAATTATTAATTATATGATGTAAAATAAGTTTTTAAGAGTGAAAAACTTTGTAAATACTCTTTCAGACTTTTCTATCGTAAAATTACTGGAAATGATATTAAAGAAATAATATTTGAATCATAAGGTTGCTTTTTCAGGTTTTGGGGGAAGAATATTTTCTTCCTTTAAAAGCCTTTAATTATTCTCTCTTTTAAATGCATAAAATATTGACTTTTATTAATTTTCAATGCATTTCGGATTTTGGTTTATTCTTTCTGAGATTAACTAACTTGTGTTCAAGACAACCTCACTTTAGATGCTTTTTACTTATGGAGATATTATTTAATTTTATTCTTACTCAAAGCCCTTTAAACTAATTTAATTTGAAAGGAGGTTTTCATTAAACCTAACATTACGAATTAAAAATATTACATTTTGAATTGCAAAATTCTCCTGGCCTTAGCCAATAGATAATCTTTTAGTTTCTTATATTTTATTTTAACTCTTAATTGCTTTTACTTTTTCCCCTCCAAAAAATTATAAATTTTGGGATGCTGTGTGATGAAATTTGGAAAATTTTTCAAAATAATTTCTTTTAATTTATCAACTAATAGGTCTAATCTTTTAAAATAGGATAAGACGATTTGTATAATCATCTAAATTATATACAACGAATTTATGAAACCCAAGACAAAATAGGAAGGCAAAATAATTTCGTTTAATTCTTATTATTAAGCAGTATAAATACAACTTGCCATAATTATTGATATTGCACAAATAATTGTAGATTGCGTATCCAAGCGATTTAATTATCCTGTAGCATATGGTTTATATGAAGTTGTTAAAAAGCTGTAATAAAATAATATTAGGAAAACAATTGAAGCTTTAATTTAAATATGATCATTGTAATAAATTAATACTATTATTATCGCTTCCTTTTCAATTATTTTGAGTGTTTCCCAATAAAAAGCATGTCTTTTATACTCATTATATAAATATCCCCAAATTTTCCTTATGGTAATTCTATTCAATTATTTTTTATTATTAAATAACTTAAACATAAAAAATAAAGGAATTATACAGCCAAATACAATTAAAAGGGGAAGACATAAAGAATATGTCCATTTTTAATGAGAGATCGTATCGTATCTATATGAAACATTTCCTTAAATCCAATTCTCATTTGAAATCTTTCTGTAAGACAACAGTGAGATGATTTACCCTATTAAATTTGGTTATAAATAGATGAATAAATAGATAAATGGAGTTGAAATATATGAAACATCAAGCCTAATTAATTTTATTGAAACAGCAATTCCAAGTAAAAGAAAAAAAAATATTAAATACAATGCTGCCATAGTCAAACTCCATATTAATTTAAAGTAAATTATTTCAATATTTGTAAAAGACACTATAAAGCAATCTAATGAATATGCCATAGATCCTATGGGATTAGCAAGGCTTTGCAAGATTATAAGCACATTAAAGGGAACCTCTAGTTTAAATGTTGAAATTGCTTGGATAATTTATAAATAATTTGTAAATATTTTAATTAGAATAGCAGGAGATGCTTCTTTGATTGAATGAGATATTCCAAAAGCCCTTAATCTTATTTCTCTAATAAAATCTTTCATCACTGCAACAGTACTGCTAACTGATAATAAAACTGAAAGGAGAGTCCATAGACTTATTAAAATACTTATTAAGACATTATAGGAAATTTAATCGCAATTCCCACATTGGAAATCTTAACTCACTGAAAATTAACCATCGCCTCTTATATCATATAGATCGCATTATTCACACAGAGCTCCAATGTGCCCTAATAAGCACGAATAATCTCCAGGCAGCCAACCCCCAATACAATTTTAAGGAAGATGATAACAATATTCTACAATGTCGCTATAGTAATAGGTTCTCCAATAAGAAGGCCTTAATTCAATCATAGAGGATTTTATTGAGTTTATTTTTGAATCATCCTTATAACTACAGCTTTTTGCCTCTAATTAAACAGAATATTAGTTTTTATATGGATCACAAATTACACATCCCCCAGAAGTATAATTCAAAAATTCTCCTATTTGACAAGGAAATGTTTGAATATCCACAAATATTTTATAAGACTTCAAACTTTTATCTATTTAATATGGCGGTTTCTCTTTATATTATGGGACCGAAACAGCATGACATTTAATAAAAAGCCTTAAAACTAGATCTTAGCTATAATTTGGATTGAAATAGATTACTAAATTATCTAAATTATAATCCCCAGTAGATTAATTAAAACTAACATTATAAAAGGAAAGGCTAAATGTAACATTAATTTCCTCTCCCTTAGTAGACATATTATAAACTAAAGGTGATAGGGTACAATATGAATTATCTAAGCCTTTAATTTACTTTTTAAATTTGTCAAGAGCAATAACTCTCAATTGATAATTATATGGAATGGTTTTTAAAGTAAAATTATCAAAATATTAGTAATCTAAAATAGCCTACCCAGAGGGCAACATCAAATATACTTATGAAGTTGATAAACCATATGTTTTATAAGGATGGATAATAATTTGTTCAACTATCTCATTTTCAGAACTAATTAAGATTTTTGTTTCTAAAAAAGTATACCCTCCATTCAATGATAACGTTAAAGAGCTTGGTTTTTCTACGACATTATCGCCATACAGAGTTGAATTATTATCGACAATAATGACATCTAATTCCTTTGTCGATTAAAGATACAAGGAATTGATGAACAATCCGCCAGCAATTTCAGCAAAATTCATAGTGATATCAGTTTCAATTATTAATAATTATTTCTATGAGGAATTATAATAGATAGCTCCACCTATTCTAGCAGAATTATTAACAAATATGCATTATCGAATTAAAGTTTCTATGTCAAATAAATATAATGAGCCTCCTAATTATGCTGAATTATTTACAAAGATGCTTTTCAAAATTGATAGTTATTAATTCATTTTGCTTTCTAAAAAATCATAATCAAGCTATTTCAGAAATCTAAGATTATCAGATAAACTACTTTAAGAAGATACAATGAATTATTTTCAAATTAATAAAATTTGATTTAATTTTACATTTCAGAAAAATACAATTAATATTTATTTGTACATCATCTGATCTAATAATTGATAAACAACCAGAAATTCCACATTTACAATTTTTGATCTCAATATATGAGAATTTCATGTTTTATTCTTCTATTTATTCAAAACCAAGGATTCTCATTAAACCAAATTGACATATCTCACATTGTGTATTTGAAAATTTGACATGTTAAACAAATAAGTATTGATTTGAATTTATTTAATCTATTTCAAATAGACTAAACTTATATTCATTATTTGAAAAAATTAAAATTTGATTACAAATAAGTTAAAGTTAATTTTTTTAAGTAAAATCTGGCTCATCTATAGTTAAGCTACCTTTTTGGGTTTCTTCTGGACATAGTATTTCATTTTTCAATTCTTAATCTACAAGCATGCAAGTAGCATCATAAGCTATTAATTTTGATTCTACATTAACAAATTCTAGATTATAAATTCTTAATTATCCAAAAAATTCTATTTAAATATCAAATATAATTACCTGATCTAAGATTTCATTTTAAATAAAGGAGAAGAAAATGTTGAACAATTTATGACTTTAATATCTGTCAATATTATGTTATCAACTTAGTCTAATTAAAGCAAGAATTAAATATAGGTTGAGTGAAAATTACAATTAGTTAAAGTAAAGTTGCTAAACCTAGCAAAAATTAATGGATTATAATTTGCAAATTATTAAGCCTAAGAATTAGTAAGTTATTCCAATAAGGAAAGATATCTATTTAACCCATCTTGTGTTTAATAAAAATTGACATTTTGAAATATTAAATTTGAGATTAAATTTTCAACTTTATTAGGAGAATATGCTAAGAAGGAGTATTTTAATGAAAAGCAATCTTTAATTGTTAAATTTATCACCTCAATCCTATTATATATTTCAGATGGAATGATAACAGCTCCTCCTCCTTCTTACTTAGCAAATGAGGTATCAATTGATGAATTAATTAATGAAAATGTGAGTTAAGACAGAGATGCATCAATATATAGGCAACCTCCACTTGAAAAAACCGAACTCTACAGTTACGTTTATGTATTTATAAAAAAAGAGTTCGATATTAATATTTTACTCATTCCTTAAGTGGCAATATAGAATCCTCCACCCTATAATGAATTAGAACTATTAATTGAAATATTATTTATAATTAGTTCTTTTACAATAAAGTATCCATTTCCACCTTTAGATTTAATTGGGAAAGCTGCTTCAAAATCTATTTAACTTAAATTTTGAATTGTTGAAAAAATCACACTTTAACTCATTTTTGAAATAAATTTAATGTTGCTGCTTGTAAAATATAGATTTTATAGATGTAAAGAAGTTGATTTTATGTAAATGATGGAATCACTTGAGTTAGTAACAAGATTTTTTAAAAATGTGCAGTTTTTTATGAAGGCTAACCCTTATTACAGAGACATATATAATACAGTTGCTGATGGACTAGTTGAATCTTAAAAATATTCATTTAAATGATTATTCGAAAAGTTGCTATTTGATATGTTTATAACGCATGATTATGATGATGTTATGGAAATTAGAGCTGCATTTTTATTAGAGTCAGTAATTATTAATTTATTATCCCAAAATTATGAGTTCTAAATTATAATGGATTCATTTATTGATGCTTCCATAATGTCATAACCTTAGAATATGATGTAAGCATTATTGAAACTTAAGCAGTTTATAATGGAAAATGATTCTACATTCACACTTTTATATTAACCAATATAAAGAATGAAGTATTAATCCATTTATGTAAATTTGTTAACACATTCCATAGATGTATGTAAAACTTTTGACATGTATCGTTAATCCTAAGAGACTGTGAAATTCTTTATATTCAAAATTTTAGAATTAGGGATGCTAATTTCTGGAAATCCATATCCTCTTGAAATGATTATATTTTTTAACAAACAGATTTAGCATTCAAGATAAATTATAGATTAATGATAATATATTTGATTCTATTCTATTTTTGTTGTCAGCCTATTGTTGGACAGGAAAATATCTTCTATCTGAAGATAAACATCAGATATTTCTTAATACTTTTTGATTAGTATGAGTTATTAATGATTATTATATTCATTATTTATTATGTTGCAAGACTTTATGAAAATTTTAGATGATTCAATTAAGGCTTATTCTGATCTTGAGTAATCTACATCATTTATTATCAAGTTGCTATCAAAAATTTAAGTATTATCCACAATACAATTTTCAATATTAATTTTATTGGATGAATAAAATCTCGAATTATTACAAAATCTACTATTTTCTAATTAGACTGCTTCAAATTTAGCAAATGTAACACAAGGAAGTTAAGCAAAATTTGAATTAAAAAACATTTCCATATTCTTTAACCTCAAATTATCAAAAACTACTGTTCCTGTTGTATAATTTAAAAGGCTTTTACTTAAAATAAACTAAGATTACATGAAAGTAGTTTCTTTTATTTCAACATCAGAAAAATTTGAATCAAAATTTAAGTTATTATTTAGAGCAATGAATTTAAATAAAGTTGAGTTGAAAAAAAAAGAATTTCTGATGGTTAGCTATTTCAAATTAAGATGATTTTTCTGAAAATATTCTTAATCTTCAAATTAGAACAAATTTGATGAGAAAATGCGAAAATTTTCCAAAATTAAATTGTTGATTATCAAAGCATAAGGAATATTTGAATTAAATTATAATGTGTAATTTCTAGCGAAACCATTTGCAGTAATAAAAATGCAATTGATCAATTTGAGGGTTAATGTATGTTTTAAATTATATAAATTTATGATAGTAGAATCCAAAGAGTTAAAAATATTTTCTCCAAAATTAAATTGAATATTTGTGAATGATACAGATGTAAAATTACTTAAATTTATCTAAGATTAGATTTTTAATTTGGTTTGATACTCCTTCCCCATAAATTCTATGTCAATTTATTATAAAGTAAATATATTTTATAATAAGGTAGAGTAAATATTCATGTTATTTTTCATAAGACACTCTTCAGCATTGCCTTATATTAATGTAAACTAATAGGAAACTTGTTTCACAGAAATTTCAGTTAAATAAGCATAAAGTTATTACGATTCAAAGAAATCAATGTAATATTCATCATAAAATCTATCAAGAGGAATATTGCTCTTTACAAAAAATTAATTATCATTTTCTTATGACATTTATTCGTAGTAATCGGAATAATCGCAAAATATATTTAATTTAAAAATTACTCTATTGAAACATTTCTCTTTTTCATTACAGGTAGACAAGGTTTATGTAAAGGTATCATAATGATAATATATATTTTGAATTCTCTTTTAAGTTTTTTCAAAACAAATTCTTGTTTATTGCACGTTCTAACTAGTTAATATAAAATAAGGGTTAATTTTTGCAATTTCAGATTCATTTCTGTTCAAACAGGCTGCGCAATTAGATGGACAAAGTAAACAATTTCCGTCTTCACTCAAACTTTTTAAAAGACTCTAAGAAGTTTCACGGCATTATATACAAGTTGATTTTCCTTTTATTATTTCACATTTTAAACAACTCTTATCACAATCTTGGATACATCTAAATTAATCTTAAATATAACCAATATGACAAGATGTGCATATCACTTCCATTTCTTTTTCAGAAGAAATAGATGCAAATTTTTCAAAAGAATGGTCATTATTTAAGTTAATAAAAAATTGATAAAATGCTTTAATTTCCCACTTCCAATAATCCTGATATTTTTGGTTTTATTGAACACATGACTTACAATAATTCGGACAAAGACTGCATTGGCCTGTTAAGATTTGTGAATAATATCCATCTTAACAAACTATACAAAATGAATTATTTGCAATATAATTATTTATGCACTCAAGACAAAACTGAATACCTAAACAATTTGTTGTTTAAATAGCATCCTGCTCTGAACCTCTAATGCATTTCTAGCGAATATCAGAACTATTTATTATCGCAAACTCACAATCATTGTTAATTGTCTGCAATTCACATTCTTAAGATTTCCAATTATAAAAGTAGCCTTTTGAGCATAAAGCACAACCTATATTTATTTAATGGAAATTAGAATTAAAAGCAGAGAAATTAATATCAAATGACGTTATACACATGTTTTCGCTAAAAATATATTCAAAGCAATATATGCAATTTTTTATGTTACAAACATTGCAATTTTTTCCATCTAACGAAATGTAATAATCTTAGGGAGATCCTTGACAAAAATTACAATATTAATGTTCATCACACTAATCACATTTTCTTCCGCATTATAGACATGTTGCAATTACTAATATTTATTTCTCTTCACAAGTAACACAATAAATATCATCTCCAAAAGAGGTACAACTAGCACAACTTTAACAGCTTTTGCATTTATTGTCAATATCTTTATAATAATTTTGGTAACATTAATCACAATTATTAATATCTAAGCAAGTTTGACAACCTTCGATACAACTTATACATTAGGAATTTGAATAAAAATATCCTGGCTTACATACTTATTTTCCAACACAGTTAGTACATAAAATTAATTCAAATTACTAATCTAAACCTACAGAAATTTCGTAATAGCTAATTTCGGCTTTATTTTTTACCCTTATTTCATAAAGATATTATTAGTTGAATTGAAATGTACTTGCCTCTTAAATACAAGTTAAATTGTTGGCAAATTCTAAAGGAGATATGATGCAATTAAAGCATGTGAAATGGATTAGAGAATTTATTTCATAATAGTTAGGACTAATATTATATAATTTCTTACCATTAAATACATTTCTTTTTGAATTAAAAATAGCCAAAGGAGCATTCGATTTAATCATCATCACAAATATTATATCCTAGTAATTAGCATTTGATCTCAACTTACTATATTTAAATATAAGGCAAAGAAGAAACTGCAGTTTCACAAACCCCAACTCCATTTTCATAATATCCTTCTTAACAAATACAAGAGTTATCAAATTTTGATAAACTTCTAAATTGAGTCTCTGAACAGCTTAGGCAATTATTTTATGTTGGACCATCACAAGTGAAGCAAGCCTAATGACATGGAAGATTAATAAAGGGAGCTGATTGGCAAAATATTGTTAGAGTCATTTTACTCATAAATCCTTTCATGAAAGAATTAGTATAATGATCTCCTCCTAAAAATATGTGAAGTTTTGCTCCTGTAAAATGCTTTATTGTTTTCTTCCATGAGAACTACCTCACTCTATCTATAGATGGAAAATAAATTGAAAACATGGGTTATCCACCATTATTATCTGATCCATACTCAAACGAAATATAATGTCATTAAATAAATAATTCTGAGTATTAATCACCATAATCAGCTATCTTATCATCATTTTGAGTTTGATGTTGTTTTTTAACAGGAAATTAATATGAATATGTGGATAATTCAAAACCATTTTCTGCTGGGATATTACTTTAATAGTATTTTAGAAGAGCAACTCGATCACCTAAGTAAAGATCATCATTATAATCGTTGTTTATTGTGATTCGAAAGATTAGAGTTTCAAGATTAGATTAATTAGTTAAATTTAAAATTATCCATCCATGAATTACATATTTAGGATCATCTAATTCAATTATAGTTTAATAAACACAATTATTTCCATTCATTTATTGGTTCCAATTTGTTAAAACTTGATAAAATTCTTGACAATACATATACATCATAAATTTTTTAATACAAAGATTAATATCTTCAAAAATGTTTTCTTATATTAAAGTAAAAGCGTAAGATAATTATCCTTTAAACTAATCTAATATGACTAAAGTTTACTCATTATTAGTATATTAATAAAGACCTCCTTAAATATGTTTTATCGTTTATCCAAATAAAGGAATTTCCTTCACTACTTAAATCTATTATAAAGCTTGAGGATTCTGAAATCCGAAATTCGATATTTTTTAATTGAAATCTATATAAAAAAAAAACATAATCCACAATCCTTCATACAAATCAGGATTTTAACTAAAATATAAAATCTGCTGTTTTGACTAGGAGGAGAAAAAAATCTAATATTGAATCACTTCCTTTTCATCGTCGAAATATACTGAAACAACAACTATCTTCTATTAACTTTCTCTTTGCTCTATCGAATAAATAAATTGCCCCCCTTAAATAATTTTTTCATATTTTACTTCAGTATATTATTATGAAGATCGATCTCCTAATAATAATTAAATTGATGGATTACTCAGATCATCAATATCTCTAAACGGTTAATATTTCATCCAAATACCATATCCAAAATTCGCCTTTTATAATATCTAATCATCTGATAATTATTCTTCAAATTGTGCTTTTGGACTTTGTAAAATTGGTTGTTAAGAGAAAAAATTACATTCACAATCTACTTATCTAATTTTACAAAGCAATTTACTTGACAAGCAACTCTATCAAAAAGAATTTTAAAACGAAAATCATAAATATATTTAATTTATTTATAAAACTTAAGTAGTAATCCTAATCTTCTTTACTTTTTTCGTAGGCGAATTTATTATACTACATACTTTTAAAATCAACATTTCACTGATGATGAGTAACTTAATGAATAATTTCAAATATCAAATTTAATTTAAATTGGAAATAAAATGTCTATTGTTAGATAGACAAAACTTAAAAAGGATAAGAGCACTGCCCTATTAAGAATGATACATTACATTATTGTATATGTAAAATTCTATAATTGATCTTTTTGCAATTAAAATAATTAAGCCCTCAGACCATAAAAATTTGCAGAATGACTTAGTTTATAGATTAATTGTATAGAGAGGTTATACGCTGTGACTAGAGAGCCCCCTATTTTTCTGCCATATTATGTTTTATATGAATTCTATAAATTACAACCTATTTTTCTTTTCAATTTTATTCGACTTTTATTGGAATACAGAATAATAGGATAGTCTTAACGTAAATCTTGGTATGAAAGTTGATTTATATCAAGTAAATTGAAATAAAACTTAAACTATAAGTAATAATATTTCTAATCATTGTTAAGAGAACTATTTGACAAGTGTACAAAAAATCGATTTTCGATATTTTTTCCTTTAAAAGTATAAAATTTAATCATCTGAGAAGACATATTCATTTTAGACTATATTTCTCTAACAGATTATTTTGAATGCACAATGGATTATTTATATGCACTTTGTCATTTTTAATTCACATCTTGATTTTGATATTTTCCTTTAGTTTGGTGAGTAAGACAATCTAAAAATCAAATTCGATTTAAAATTAAAATATAATAAGAAATAAGTATTCGAACGGGCTTAGAATGGTTACGGGAGGCCATTATAACTCAGGAGCCCTTTGAAGTAGGTGAGGGAATAGCTTCACCAGATGCGTGAAGTCAATCTTGGATAGGTCCATTCTTTTGGGCAGATGATTCAAGGAGGGCAACTGAATGGAGCATTCCTCATAGTCGGAATTGTTCTGGCATTGCTTCATTCAATTGTCTTGCGAGGATAAACGGCATCCTTCCTGCTTTCTCCAAGATGACTGATAAAGAAACACAAGAAAATAATATAACAAATCATGTTTAATTTACAAAAGGGGCTGATTTAAAAAGCTGATTTATCTCAAATAAAATGAGCAGAGAAAGAATTTAGCTAGAAATTGAAATTAGGTTAATTCAATAATCAAACTAATCCAGAAATTTCTTAATAACCGATAGGGCAGAGCATAAATAGCTATTCAATTATTCTTCAGTTATTGCATTAAACCCCCATTTAACAATCTATGCAGATTTAGAGTGGGAATTAGATTTTTTAAATTATTTAAAATTGTTCCACAGTTTTTCAATTGGAATCAACTCAGGAAGGTAAGAATGTTACCCAAATATTAAATAGTTTCATCACAATCTTTGATTTATGAATATGACTGTTATCNAATGAATAATTTCAAATATCAAATTTAATTTAAATTGGAAATAAAATGTCTATTGTTAGATAGACAAAACTTAAAAAGGATAAGAGCACTGCCCTATTAAGAATGATACATTACATTATTGTATATGTAAAATTCTATAATTGATCTTTTTGCAATTAAAATAATTAAGCCCTCAGACCATAAAAATTTGCAGAATGACTTAGTTTATAGATTAATTGTATAGAGAGGTTATACGCTGTGACTAGAGAGCCCCCTATTTTTCTGCCATATTATGTTTTATATGAATTCTATAAATTACAACCTATTTTTCTTTTCAATTTTATTCGACTTTTATTGGAATACAGAATAATAGGATAGTCTTAACGTAAATCTTGGTATGAAAGTTGATTTATATCAAGTAAATTGAAATAAAACTTAAACTATAAGTAATAATATTTCTAATCATTGTTAAGAGAACTATTTGACAAGTGTACAAAAAATCGATTTTCGATATTTTTTCCTTTAAAAGTATAAAATTTAATCATCTGAGAAGACATATTCATTTTAGACTATATTTCTCTAACAGATTATTTTGAATGCACAATGGATTATTTATATGCACTTTGTCATTTTTAATTCACATCTTGATTTTGATATTTTCCTTTAGTTTGGTGAGTAAGACAATCTAAAAATCAAATTCGATTTAAAATTAAAATATAATAAGAAATAAGTATTCGAACGGGCTTAGAATGGTTACGGGAGGCCATTATAACTCAGGAGCCCTTTGAAGTAGGTGAGGGAATAGCTTCACCAGATGCGTGAAGTCAATCTTGGATAGGTCCATTCTTTTGGGCAGATGATTCAAGGAGGGCAACTGAATGGAGCATTCCTCATAGTCGGAATTGTTCTGGCATTGCTTCATTCAATTGTCTTGCGAGGATAAACGGCATCCTTCCTGCTTTCTCCAAGATGACTGATAAAGAAACACAAGAAAATAATATAACAAATCATGTTTAATTTACAAAAGGGGCTGATTTAAAAAGCTGATTTATCTCAAATAAAATGAGCAGAGAAAGAATTTAGCTAGAAATTGAAATTAGGTTAATTCAATAATCAAACTAATCCAGAAATTTCTTAATAACCGATAGGGCAGAGCATAAATAGCTATTCAATTATTCTTCAGTTATTGCATTAAACCCCCATTTAACAATCTATGCAGATTTAGAGTGGGAATTAGATTTTTTAAATTATTTAAAATTGTTCCACAGTTTTTCAATTGGAATCAACTCAGGAAGGTAAGAATGTTACCCAAATATTAAATAGTTTCATCACAATCTTTGATTTATGAATATGACTGTTATCAAAGAGTATTGTAAAGGTTTGCCATCATAATGTGACATTATTAATCAAATTAAGTGAATAAGATGATAACATCTAATCTTAACAGCATTCATTTACTTCAACTAACAAAAATTTTAGGTTGTTTATTTACATGCTAACTATCTTCTTCTTTCTTTAGTCTATCCAATAAACAGCACTTTTAGAATAATAATTAGTACAGGCTACCATTTTATTGTATTTTTGAATATTATAACATCCTTAACTTATTATTATGGGGTAAGGTTAGGTTTGCTTCTAATTTTTTTATTCAAATTCTCAGATTTATCCTACATTCTATAAAGTTTGATTTTACATTTTAAAGCTTTATTTTGCAAGAAAGGTTTCTTTCACATATTTATAATTAAGTCCTTTGATATACTTTAACACCATCTCATATCATTCTTAACACGCATAATTTAAAATTGAAATCTGTTTTAAAAACAGATTATTTCATAGCTATGTCATTCATATATTACTATTCAATTTCTTGAAATTATGTGAAGTATTGCACAAGAAATTACAAGTTAAGCAAGGATATTACATAATATCCTGAAATAAGAGAAGAGCAAGTATTTATTAAGCACATTGAGTATTTGTCTGAAGCTGTGGTTGTAGATTTGCTACAGTACGGCTTGAATTCTTCTTGTAAGAGTAGAATGAAAATTAACTATTTACTTAATTTGAGGTCAGTGACTGTTTGATTTAATTGTAAGGTATGTACTGAGAATGGATAAGATAACTGTTCTTCTTCTTTTAGAGGGTTAAATTTTGAAGGAATATTGCTTCCTTCTTGTACTTTAAGTTCAGATTATTGGTAAAAATAAATTCACCTAATTATTCTTGCCAACTATTATTTATGTAGATACGGATCAAATACCGTTGTTAATAATGCTCATTTACTCTTCCGTTATTCTAAATGATGAAGATCAACTTTCCTAAACTGCCTTGCAGTTATGTTATGTAAGTCAATTTCAGTGTACTTTTTATATCTATCTCTATTTTTATTAAACACCTTTGCATGCATTTTGTGATATAATTTCTTTATTTACTGAATATTGTGCTATTTATTTTGGACTTTTTCATTTCACTCATGTGCAGTCCTATGTTTATCTCATATAGCTTCAAGGATAGCACTTGATCTTTTTCTAAAGTGGGCTGTACCTACTCCTAGATGTAATTATAGTTGCTACAACTTTTGGTGCTACCTACTCCCTAATCTTATAATACACTTGAGGTTATTCAATATTTGGCTTAATTTTTGTATCTGGCATTAACAGTGATCACCTTGCACACGACTTAAACTATTTTTGAGTTGCCCTAAAAGGAACTGAGACTATTCACAACATCTTTATGATAGCAATGTAATTGCCAAAGAAAGTTAATAGTCATCAAGCATCTTTTAAAAAGTATTAAATCAAAAATGATTCCAAAGTTCTATTGTTCCATTAGATATTGGTTTTGATGGATGTTGTATGCACATTATAGTTGAAGGTTATAGTGCCTCATAAAAATAGCAAGCTTCATTTTTAAATACCATTAGCCTTAAAAATTAGAGGAGTCTATCTTATATTAATCCTTAAGTAGCAAAATCAATTATATGGCTGGAAGATAACTAAATTCTTTGGGGGGCAAGAAAGCGATATTAAATCAATCAAAGAATCAAAAAATTCTTTAAAAAATAGGAAAAACATAGAGACTAACCTCAATCTGAAGAATGAATAAAAACGAAGTATTACAAAATGAATCGCGAAAAAAGAAAGCCACGACTTAATGGTCATGTTTAAATACATAATTAGACCAGTAATCGTATCAAAACTACTATAGTAAAACAAACTGTTCTTCAAAATATCTTAAATATCCAAATGGACTTTATGAAAAAGCAGAAGGATATATATTAGGGCAGTTTTAAAGCCCTAACTGGATTTCCAAGAAATCTTCCTGAAGAAATCATCAAACTATTGATACCTAGCTTTAACACCAAATTACTTAAATTTCTACAACTACTGCTAATAAAATGCGTACGAGGTAAATTACTTAAATATAACCAATCAGTAACAACTATTTTGAGCATTTAAACTTTGATTAAGGACACTTTAAAAAAATGAAAGGCGTCATTGATATACTGGCAAATAATTTTAATAAACTATTTCAGATAACTCACAAAATTTGTAAATAAAATATTTCTATTTAGTCATTTTAACATGTTGTGTTATGCCATTCAAAACCATCATGATCTGAAATATTAGTCATTTTATTGATGATAAATATAATAAAAAGTAATTAAGAGGAGAATAGAAGAGTTAATAAATAATATAGAGAGTTTATGAATTGATATTTGATTCATATGTGTTAAATTAATAATGATAATAATAAGAAGGATACTATATTTGCTAATCTTACAAGCCAGCAAGATAAATTTGACTTAATCCAAGGGTACTAGTAGATTTATTATTATTGAAAGACATCTCAAGGGAAAATTGTTGAGAGGTGGAGCTCTACCTTAAACACTTAAACGTTTCCAACCACTCTTCTCTGTGACAATATTTAATTAATGCTCTCTTTAAATTAAATCATGAGAAGTAATTATACTGTGAATTTTTGGAGTTTATAGAATAAAATTCAATGAAGTTAAGGTAATGTTTATCGAATATATTTTATGATTAAAACCAGACATCCATAAATACTATGTCAATATAGGACTTCAAGTATTTATTGTTATCTTGAATTTTCCTTGAACTGATTTTACCTTGTTCCACCAGACTTATAATGGAAATCTTGAGATTTATTTACCCTGTTATATAATTTCTATCACTTTATCTGCTATAACCCATAGTTTATCCAGGATGTACTTTTACAAATTAAGAAAAGTGCAGAATACCAATCTATTATAGGATTCACTTATTGAGTTTTTAAAATTAATAAGCAATCTAACCTATTAGGATGAACTGCAATTGTAATTGAATAAAATTAAAGAAAGCTGATTTAGATTAAATAGGATTTATTAAGTCTTTTTATTATCATATAGACTCAAGTATTATTTAAATCAAATAAAAATGTATAGTTTATATCATCCCTTTCTTAGCAAGATACAGAAATAATTCGATTTTTTTGTTTTCAAATTAAGTTAATAAAAAAAATCAAAAAAAATGTAAAATGTTTACTCCTTCTTATTGATCAGTATGAGGAAGTCACATTCTAATATTCGGCAAACTGTCTTAAATTAATTTAAGTATAAACAATAAGTCTGTTATATTAGAATAGTTTAGGAATTTTAGAAAGTATAAATCTGATAAATTATTTTACTTTTTTTTCATAAGTCAGGTAATCCGGGTTTGACTCTTTAATTTTAAGACAACGACAATATAGAGATGCCTTATGGGATGTTCATGAGATTGATATTAATGCATAGGAGAAAAGTTTAACAAATGGTTTTCATTTATTTTTTCAATAATCTCTATAAGAATAAATAATATTATTAAGCCCTGAATAAATAGTTGAAGAAGCTAAAATTGATAGCATTACATAAAGAGCCTTGTTTGAAGAATGGATGGGGAGATTTTCATTTTTGTAGACTTCGTCTGATTATTAGAAGAGCTTGAAGGATTAAATGAATGTTAAGAAACTCTTCAATCGATTTCATCTTTTTTAGATGGGCTATTGTAAATTATTACTCTCATCTACTTGGGGATGGATTCTAATGTATATGTTAAAGCTTTAATAGTGTTAACTATAGTACACCCAATCCTATATTTGATCTCATTTGCAGCGTTTTAAGCAAAAGTATATAAAGAAATACCTTATTCCAAGTAAGCATTATATGTTATAGTCAAGAAATTTGCTGAGATGGTTAAAAGAGAATTTAATCCCGATGCACATGTAAAGTTTAAAATTATGCCTCGAAATTCGAAGGAAGTTCCCACTCTCAGTTTTTTCATATCAGATTGTTTAAGTTGATCTGAAAAAGCGTTTAGCAAATTAAAAGTTAAACATTTTATTTAGCTGTTATGTGGATAACTGAGGCTTAAGAGGTTTAAGAAGCTTTGAACAAGCTACCTTCATGTTTATATATATATTTGCAATTGTCGACGGTGAAATTATGCCTATTATTTTCTCTTCCTTTGCTTAGCAAATAAAAGAAAGTTATGTTTCAATAAAAGAACTATTGGAAATTTTTATATTAGACTTTTTAATTCCAGCTTTAATTTTGAGTTAAGTTTTAGTGGTATTGTTCTTATAATCCTTATTGCACTTAATTCAATAAATCAATAAAAAAGTTGGAATATTCATTTTCAATATTGTTCAAAGTTAATTAAAGATTTATAAAAGAAAAATGTAATTTGAAAATCAACCTAAAAACCTTAGATTTTTCTTATTATTAGGATTTAAAATGAGAGAAAATACTAGCATGGGTGAGAGTCATGCTTGCTTCAATAGAAAATGTATTAGAAATAGATCAAGCATAAAGAGTCTTTTTTGTATGGGATTTGAAATTAATGATTTTATCAGATGCCTAATAGTAAGTCCAATTTATTAATTAAAATTTAATTGTTATTTAGACGAAGTAAATCCAATCATATTTGTTATTTTAACCACATATTAAAATATTGCCCAGCAAGATTGCAATTTATAAATATAAATAGAAGCTAGAGAATGAAAAACATAGAATTTGTTGGTGAAAGAAAAGACACATTCAGAGCCTTTTCTTACTCCTATTTTTAATAATAAAAACATAAGAGTCTTTTATTCAATTGTAGAGGTAAAAAAAGAAATTAATTTTAAACATAAATGAAGACTTTTTGCATTTAGATAGAGCAATTTTATTTTGAGATTTCTGGCAATCTTAAATTGTCATAATGTCACAAGCTTCTAACAAAGTTTACTGAGATGGAGTCTTTAAGATATCTCTTTATAATAAGACAGATATTTCAAATTTTCACAGAATTTAATCAACAGACTGGAAATCTTGGATTTTAATTTGAAAATATCAAAGTAGACTTCTAACTGTTACAGTTTAATAATCTGACGATAACGAAAATGGTTTTGAAAAGATGCAAATTTGAAAAAGATAAATTGCAAGAAGATATCATTAAGTTTAAACTCCGGAAGCATAAAAGAGGTTTATATTGATATATTTTAATAAGATTAATGCTTTACAATCTAGGAATAGACAGAATTATTAGAAATTTAGAGAGAAATAGAATAGATGTCATTATTAAGATATGATTTATCAATATTATTATTGAGATTTGTTTTTTTTATATTATTTATTTTCTATGTCTGCTATTAAGATTACTATCACTAGCTTGCACGATGAAGACTAGTTAATCTACTATATTAATTACAAATAATATAGTAATATACCGCAAAGATAATATAAATAACACAGCCTAATGTTATTTCAATCAAACTAATATATCTTCTTTACTGTTTATATTAGATTTGGATGGAATAATATGCAAATATTGAATTATTGACAAATAGATTCCTCAGGTAAGGGACGTTTTCTACTTCCTAAGTTCTATTTGATGAACTTGGAGAAATTAGTAAAAGTCTCTAATTCGGTTTGAAATGACTTTAATTCTTTTATTATCGTTTAATAACTATCATAAACCTAGAAATCACTAGAAGCACGTTTTTATTTAAATTTAAAATGGCTTCGAGTAAGATTTCCTTTCCTTTAACTTTGCTATCTCATTCATTAAAATGTTACTATAATTATAAAATGTACTTTCGTTATTCTTGGAATCAGAGTCATCTGCTTTTATATAAGATTTTTCCAATATTTATCAATTTCAGAGACTTTAAATAAATAGATAATAAAATACCAATTATTAATTATCTTATCATATAATAAACATAATTACTTCAGATGAATCTCTATGACAGTTAAAAAAAAATTTCCCAAAACACATAAAACACTATTAGTCCATAACCAACCATTACTATTCAACTTACAATCCAATGAATAAAATCTTTCCATATTGGTATAATTTCAACAACAATATCCTTTAGTAGATATTTTACTGCGATTTTATTCATGACCATCATGCAGATATAAACGACACCCAAAGGAATACAAAAATATTATTATATATTAGGATCAGTTTAAATCGCAAAGAGTCTTATTGTGGTTTTAATCAATAATAAGCTTTAAACAAAAATGAAGGAGGCATAATGGTTTAGATAATTGCAGAGCCAGGTAAAGGCTGAACAAAACATTATTCTTGGAGCTTTAATGACAAAATAGTGGAAAACTTCAGCTGACCCAACACTCCATCTTATTCTGACTGATCCATTAAAAGAATTCTTCACACTTATTTGAACCAGAAGTAGGTCCAGACATAATAGGGCAGGATATAGGTTTTATCTTAAGATCTCTTCTGCCTAAAGTCTTCCATCCAATGTAGTAAATTATGTCATCCATCTAATATGTAGGATGACAAAAGTCATCCTCTACGTGCAATTATAAGGAAGTAGTGTAGACACTCATGATATTTATGTTTAAAGGAATTAAGGCTCACATCATTTGCATGTATCTAGCCAATACTGTAATTCTTGTGTAAAACTATGTTTATCAAGTCCCCAGTTATAAAATAAGACTGGTTACTAAACAAATTGTTTCTGTCCTTCTCTTTCAGTATGTTCATCATTTAAATATTAAGAAAGTTTTTTGAAATATTGTGTCCTAGTCAAAATTAGTTTCAAAGTATTGTTAGAGTCAAAGCGAAGATCTTTTTGTTCAAATGAGCCAATACAGACCTAATAGCATAATTATTATTAGAGCATCTCCTGGAATCTCTCTTGGAGTTCCATAAGGAATTACAGTAACTATGAGTTTATCAAAACAATCTTTGAATTATTCAAATACTGCATCAATTTTGGATTCCTTCTTTGGAGTTTTGTCCTTCATACAAACAACCATGATGATTTGTTTAGCTATTCATTGTTGTTGAATGTTTGTAAGGTTTTTAATAGTATATCTAAAGATTCTTTGTAAATAAATAGCATCAATATGAATAAGATAGGCGTTTGGATTTGGAGGTTATTAGGTGTCATTTGAAACCTTTTCATCATTTATTTGATTTTTGATTATGTCTTGGCAGCCAAAAATATAAATAAAATCCATAATAAAGCATAGAAACAGTTAACTCCAAAAGTAGCTTCTAATGGAGGATAGAAAGGGAAACCCTGCCATTTTACTACATAGATAATCAAATTCCATATGAGTCTTCCCCCATAAGTTTTGTCTTGCTTTAATGTCAAATTAGTTGCCATTGGATTTTCTGGTAATTCACAAAAGAATAGCAGTAATTGATTGTTAATCGCAGAACTCATTTGATAATTCGTTTTAAGTTAATTTTAATTTTGAAAACGATATTAGAAATTCAGTGAATATGAACTACAATAGGGTTGCCATATTCATAATTAATTAACAATATATTTTTTCAATTCATTTACCATTCAAGTTTGCTTAGAATTTTTTTTGATTTACTTCAAATTTGTTTTAAATCCAGTTAAATATAAAATAGCCTTTGATTTGCCTCAAGATGATAAATTTATTCTTTATGTCAAAATAAATTCTCAACAAATCCCAATTGCTTTTTCAATTTTCATACATATTCGATTAATTCTTCTGCGATTATTTGCGCCCAATCTGTATGTTGAGGAAGCATTTTTGATGAAATAAATCTTTGAAAGTTTAGTTATTATTTCTTATATTTCTTATTTGCATCTCTTTGGAAATATATATAAATTATTAATTACTGCAAGAATACTAACAAATATAGAAAATTCTCAAACTTCTTTTATGGAACATAATTTGAGAGAAAGAGTAAACCAATTACTTTACTTTCCATTATTTTACAATTCAAAAAAACAGTGTTATTGTACTATTAATGGTAGATTACAATGGTTTTTTTATTACATTTCATATATAATAATTGTTCTAAATCAAAATTGGGTCTAAGATAGATTAGCAGTCCTAATTGTTTATGCTTTTTCTGGTTTTCTCAATCAATTTATATTGGTAGTTAAGCATTTGAACGTTCTGATAACATTTAAAGTTGGGTTTTAAAATAAGGATAAAAAAGTGATCATAAGAAGGGTGTTGATAAAGAATCCATCCATCAGTATCATTCTCTTCTGATTTTATTAAATTAACGTTTGTAGTAAGGCTAATACCCTTATTATATGGAATATAACAAGTATACAAACTATAAATTAGCAGCCACATTATAATTTTGCTTGTCCGATATGCCTCTCTCTTGAAAGCAAATACATTAGTATCAAACAGTTATCTGTTTATGGATGTCAAAAGTTTCAAGAAAATTCCAATTAAAGGGACATATAAAGAAGTATAATCACTAAACTTTTTTTAAATGTGATTACATTAGCATCTGACAGTTGAAATTCTGTTCTTTTTGTTGGATGTTAAATTCTATCTATGTGCTTCTCTTCAGACTAGTGCTACTCTAGCATTCTGTAGTGCAGATATATTGATTTGTATATGAGATATCCTTCAGTAAACTAACTATTTCATGATTACGATCTACTCATCAGGACACACTCTGTATTGGGAAATACAGAATACTAGTAATATTTTATTTAGCAAATTTCTTATCTCGTGGACTTTTAAAAGCATAGGAAAATTTTAATAAGTTAATTCATCAATCATTTGGGATTGGATTGAGACTTCTTTTTAAACAAAAAGTAGGCAACCATTTGGAATATTAAACGGAAGCAGAGCTAATTGGAATCTAAATTTGCTAAAGTAAATTTTGATATAAATTAAACAATTTATTAATAAACAATAGAATTAAGTTACCAAATTTGGATTCAAACTAAACTATTTTTAATAAGCAACATGACTAATGATTTAAAACTTATTAAAACTATTTTGAATACTCTCTTGTATCTTAGGTTACTTTATTATAAGTTAAATATTAAGCGATTAATTATTAATTGCCAATAAAGCTATTTTTGATAATGCAAAAATATAACTATGTTTTAATGAAGCTTATAATGGATAAAATTTTCCAAAATTTCAAAATACAAGATTTATATCTAAAAATTTATCAATATATTTTTGAAGAAATTATTTTCGAAAAACAAATCCAAAAAAATATCTTTTTAAATTGTATTTGTTTTTGATCTTTTCTAGTAACAAGTAAGTTGAGAGATATAATATTTAATTTTCGCCAACAATTATTGTCAGTAAATGTATGCATTTAAACATAATCTAAGATTTAAATTATCCTAATGTTAATTTAGTTGAATTTATAGAAATAAAACTGAGATCTATTGGATGATTAATAGATTCAATTTAATCATTGTCGATCGAATTTTCTTTTTATCAATAGTATTTCATGTTGAAAATAATATTTCGAGACTATTTTATAGATGTATTAAATTTTGATCATTTTTTCCAAATATTATTGTCATATGATATAACTAATACAGACCATAATTTAAGATTTCACTCGGCCAACCTCTTCAAACATTAATTTTGCAACTGCTTTTCAACATCACTAAAATGTCCTAAGGATGTATAATTCTTAAATATAAT
This sequence comes from Paramecium octaurelia, assembly GCA_905182995.1. Classification (NCBI taxonomy): domain Eukaryota; phylum Ciliophora; class Oligohymenophorea; order Peniculida; family Parameciidae; genus Paramecium; species Paramecium octaurelia. The sequence continues at coordinate 353,383 of CAJJDP010000110.1, forward strand.
TTTGGTGTGAGAAAATATATAACAGACCGAGGGAATTGAATAATGATATGTCTGATGACTTTTTAATCATATTTGATCAAGAAAACTTCTAAAATGCAATCAATAAATGGTAGTAAGATTTGGGAACTCCTGAATTAAAATTAGTACCAAAAACATTTGTTGGATATAATAAAGTGATGAGAAACGTAGCAAATCCAAATCATGTTTAATATGAAGCAGGACATATAACTCTACAATTCGAAACTAGATTTAAAATAAATTAATTACAATGCTAGTATCTAGAATGTTCAACATAAGCATATGAAGGTGTAAATTAGGTAGTTGCAATTTAGAATAGTTTTAGGCAAAGTTTCAATTCTTAAAATACCTCTTGATCCATATTACTCAACCAAAAATCTAACTAAAATAGATTTCTTGATTGTACATTAGACTTATAAAATTGAAAATCAAAAAAATTAGTCTGTTCAATAACATTAGAGTTTATAAGTTATTTTCTAATGATACATATATTTACATTACTTTTCAACAATTATTGACTATAGAATTAACTTAATTACTTCATTTAAATTATATTTAACTTTTTGATTTTTTTGAATTTGTTTTATTCTCTAAAAATACTATTGTATATTTACTATTTATTTGATTCAGAAATTCCTTATTTGAATATGTGTATTATAATCTTTTATATAATTCTGATGATTCTATCCAGCGACACATCTAGAATAGAAGGAGATAAAATTTAATATGAAAATAAAGTAATCACTAAGAAAATAACTCCATTTATACATTTAAATAAAATATAATCGTGGTTATAAAGATCTTTATTAAGGGCAATTTCTGCAAAATTCGAAGCGCCTTCATTTCGATTAACTGTTTTATAATTAATTTAAGATTGAAATTTAGTTAAAAGTGTCAGCTGAAATATTATTAATTAAGATAGTAAGATCCTCAAATTGATTGAGATGTCGTACTTTTCATAATACTATTGCTATGAATTTCTTTTGAATTAAATTATAGATGATTGGGCAGTATTATGATGCAATAGCTAAATTATGTGAAATATCATTTATATTGTACTTGCCTTCATGATTAACAATTTATAATAAGACATTTTTTTTTATCAAAGAGGTGAAAATGCCATACTGAATTAATTATATTTAATTGATATTGTATATTGTTCATAATCAATATTTTTTCTATTGTATTTAGTTTTCTAAAATGAAACTACCTTTGGATTTGAACAAATATCTTAAATCAAAGCCTTACTAAGTAACAAATTTTCCTTTCAAAATTAATGCACCTTTAGCTTGCAAAATTTAGTTTTTACATTTTCTGAGTATTACATGATCAATGTTAGAATAAAAATAAATACCATTTTATAAAATGGATGGACTCTAAAGTGGCATTTCAAACTAACTAATAAGGCCATTAAAAATATTATCCTGAGGTAAAATTTCTATTGCTGTATTAACATCCCACAAACGGATCGAGTGATCATCAATACTGAATGCTAATGTAGTACCATCACGAGAGAAGCAGAATGATTTAACTTATTCAGAATGACCATCTATCTTAGCTTTTTATTATCCTGTCTTAACATCCCATAAACGGATAGAGTTATCAATACTACCAGATGCTAATATAGTGCCATCTGGAGAAAAACAGACCTATAGAATTCCATTTAAATGAGCATTAAATTTGGCTATTTATTAACTTGTCTTACCACCCTATATACAAATATATTTATCTAAACTATCAGGTGCTATTGTAGTAACATTAGATTAGAAAGAGACTGACATAGCTTCTATGGCTTACCCAGCTATTTCGGCTTTTTATTGTCCTGTCTTAACATCCCATAAACATATAGATTAGTCTTTACTACCAGATGCTAATATAGTACCATCAGGAGAGAAACAGACTGATAGTACTCCACTTGAATGACCATTAAATTTGACTATTTATTATCTTGTCTTAACATCCCATAAACGAATAGACTTATCTAAACTACCAGAAGCTAATGTATTGCTATTAGGAGAGAAACATAATGAAAAAACACATCCTTAATGACCTCTTAAATTGACAATTTATTATCGTGTCATAAACTCCCATAAATAAATAGAGTTATCTGAACAACCTGATGCTAATTTATTACNAATAAAGTAATCACTAAGAAAATAACTCCATTTATACATTTAAATAAAATATAATCGTGGTTATAAAGATCTTTATTAAGGGCAATTTCTGCAAAATTCGAAGCGCCTTCATTTCGATTAACTGTTTTATAATTAATTTAAGATTGAAATTTAGTTAAAAGTGTCAGCTGAAATATTATTAATTAAGATAGTAAGATCCTCAAATTGATTGAGATGTCGTACTTTTCATAATACTATTGCTATGAATTTCTTTTGAATTAAATTATAGATGATTGGGCAGTATTATGATGCAATAGCTAAATTATGTGAAATATCATTTATATTGTACTTGCCTTCATGATTAACAATTTATAATAAGACATTTTTTTTTATCAAAGAGGTGAAAATGCCATACTGAATTAATTATATTTAATTGATATTGTATATTGTTCATAATCAATATTTTTTCTATTGTATTTAGTTTTCTAAAATGAAACTACCTTTGGATTTGAACAAATATCTTAAATCAAAGCCTTACTAAGTAACAAATTTTCCTTTCAAAATTAATGCACCTTTAGCTTGCAAAATTTAGTTTTTACATTTTCTGAGTATTACATGATCAATGTTAGAATAAAAATAAATACCATTTTATAAAATGGATGGACTCTAAAGTGGCATTTCAAACTAACTAATAAGGCCATTAAAAATATTATCCTGAGGTAAAATTTCTATTGCTGTATTAACATCCCACAAACGGATCGAGTGATCATCAATACTGAATGCTAATGTAGTACCATCACGAGAGAAGCAGAATGATTTAACTTATTCAGAATGACCATCTATCTTAGCTTTTTATTATCCTGTCTTAACATCCCATAAACGGATAGAGTTATCAATACTACCAGATGCTAATATAGTGCCATCTGGAGAAAAACAGACCTATAGAATTCCATTTAAATGAGCATTAAATTTGGCTATTTATTAACTTGTCTTACCACCCTATATACAAATATATTTATCTAAACTATCAGGTGCTATTGTAGTAACATTAGATTAGAAAGAGACTGACATAGCTTCTATGGCTTACCCAGCTATTTCGGCTTTTTATTGTCCTGTCTTAACATCCCATAAACATATAGATTAGTCTTTACTACCAGATGCTAATATAGTACCATCAGGAGAGAAACAGACTGATAGTACTCCACTTGAATGACCATTAAATTTGACTATTTATTATCTTGTCTTAACATCCCATAAACGAATAGACTTATCTAAACTACCAGAAGCTAATGTATTGCTATTAGGAGAGAAACATAATGAAAAAACACATCCTTAATGACCTCTTAAATTGACAATTTATTATCGTGTCATAAACTCCCATAAATAAATAGAGTTATCTGAACAACCTGATGCTAATTTATTACAATCAGGAGAGAAACAGACTGACCATACCTCTTGATAATTACTTCTTGCTGCTACATATGATTCTATCAATTATCCTGTCTTAACATCCCATAATCTGATAGAGTTGAGATCACTACAGGAAGCTAATGTAGTACCATCAGGAGAGAAACAAATTGATTTAAAATGACAGTCTAAATGGGCTTTTAATTATCCTGTCTTAACATCCCATAAACAAATAGATTAGTCTTTACTACCAGATGCTAATATAGTACCATCAGGAGAGAAACAGACACAATTAACATACTCTTGACCATTTAATTTCAAAATTTATTTCCCTTTTTTAAGATTCCATATAGACACAAATTTGCCATTACAAGAAGCTATTGTAGTACCATTTGGCGAGAAGAATACAGAACATACTTTATTCTCTCCTTCTAACATAGAAATTATTTTTCCTGTTCTAACCTCCCATAAACGAATGGATTTATCATCACTGCAAGAAGCAAATGACTTTCCATCTGGAGAAAAGGAAATTGAATTGACACTTCCATGATGACCTTTTAATTGATTTAACTCATTTATTCTTAAATTCCTCCATTTGCAATTAAATAATTTGGCTTAATTTAAAATCATTCCACTTATAATAACTTAATCAAATTCAGATCCACTTAAGTCACATCTCACTAAATTTGCTCCGATTAAAGAGGTATTCTTAATCCTAATATTTTCAAAATTTTGATTTCTCAAGTCTGTCTTCATTTCAACTAATAAATGAAGAGAATTAGATCCACTTTAGATGAATCTATAATCTATTCTTGTGAGATTTACTAGAAATCTAAAAAAATTGATAATCTTCGCTTAATTTGATATCTTAGTAATAAGAATATCTTTATTCTCTTTGTCAAAATTTGCAAAATAGTTTATTTTATTAAAGTCATGCTTATCTATTTTTTGGAGAACGCTGATAATTTTTTTAATGTTTTTTTTCAAAGCATCTAATTTCCACCACTTATCAAAATGCTATAAATCGTCTTATACAAAAATATCATCATTAGTGTCAATCTAATTAGAATATTTTGAAAGAAATTTTAGAGAATCTGAAACCTTTTTCTATAAGAGTATTTCAGTTACAAAATTGAATGTTTACTTATCTATATCTCCAAAGGTTTATAACATCTCAAGCAAATCACTTATCTAATTTTGAGACATTTTATTTTATTTTTTTTTTTATAATTTCTATTAATTTATTTTGAAATTTTTGCTCTCAACCAAAAAAACAATATCTTTCAGAGATTTTTTAGAAAGAAAATCATACTTGTAAAGATTTTTGTTAAAGAAAATAAGAACACAACTCACATAATTGTACATAGCTTTATTTTTCATGAATATAGAATAAACAACTCTCCCAAAAAAGCAATGGGATTTCTCAGTTAAACAGTCAATACCATAATCATTAGATCAGCTTCATTATCAACATCAAAATAGATTTATAACTTATTCTAATCCTTTTTTCCTGTTATACTATTGTGAAAGATAATTATTTCAGATAAGGAAAGTTTGGAGTGGTGGACGAATTCTACAGAATGAATGAGCCTTGGTTAAATAGTTTATTTAGATTGTATTCATTTCTCAGAATTTGTAAACTTAGTAGTGTTTACTTTAGTTGTTACATAATTAAAAATTATAAATTTGGGATAAATTATTAGGGGTATTTTTTGGAAATCCAGTTAGTTTCTACATACACTATTTAAAGAGTTTCCTTAACTTATTGTATAAGTTGTAGTATTTTTGGGTAAGGTTGGCTTCAATTTTAGATTTTTTCCATAAATCAGCAAATAGGTAGATATTCTTAGTTGTTCTCAAAAAATTATCAGAGATTCCGTTGGGTTTGGGGTTGGGTTTGGGGTTGGGGTTGGGTTTGGGGTTTGGG
>CAJJDP010000110.1:359699-391314 GCA_905182995.1 Paramecium octaurelia
CCCTCCGGCCGTAATGGCTAGGAAAATTTATCCATACTCCGGCCATATTGGTGAATTTGAAAATTTCTAATTTCTAATGGATATTCAATTTTTCTTTAAAATAAGGACAACGTAATGCCTTAATTAAAACTAACCTTTTGAATTACGCTTTTATTCTACTGGCTGAGCTTATGAAAATACCTTTTTTTGGTACTTTGTAACAAGGCGTAATTATCCTCAAATACCTTTTTTTGGATTTTACTTCAAGAAGAATATATATATTGTATTACAATTTCTTTATTCTTCAGAATAAATTAATAAATTGAATGAAAGTTTGGTTTCAATTACATTATAATGATAATATTGTGGTTGGTGTTGGAAAAAGAATAGACAATTAAACTTTAACCTTAAAAAGTTTATTGTTTGCTTTTATTTTAAATTCAGGTGTATACTTTCTTGTTCAATCATTTTATTAAATATAACTGTTTAGGTTATAAAATTTCACCATGCTTCACAAAAGATATTAAATAATTCTATTTTTTATTTTTTTAAAATGTCATGCAAGCTGTTATGATTATAGGTTCAATCATAAATAATGAAGTATTTCTTATTCTAACCAATTCTTTTGTTTTCATTCAACGACACTAAAGATTTTTAGTTAAGGTACTTGGAATACAGAATAATCTTTTTCCTTCTCTAATAATTAAAGCTTCAATTTTTAATCCAATTCCAATATAAACAGAAGAAGTTTACTATCAATTATTTGAGTATTTTATATTTATTTGTTTTACATACGTCTAAGAACAAATATTCGAATTATAACTTTCCTTTTTCAATTATATTCTTTTCCTACTTTAATTTTTCTTATTAATCAATGCTTAAATGAAACATTAGATTTGCTATCAACTTTGCTAGAATAAAAATTTAAGATTGTTGAAAAGCAGAAAATTATTGCAGATCCTTTTTAGAGAAATATTGGTGGCTTTTGTGGAAGTATACGATCCGAATTGAGGAATCAGAATTGATTAAGCCTCTTTTTGGTTTAGAATTTCTCAGTTCATCAAATTCTCTACTTTTCCTCACATAATACTTATCCAAAACTCTTCCTCTCTTAAAGCCATTCAAAACTGACTAAAATTCTCTGTCTCTATGGAATGACTCTTAAATAAAGAAATTCTTCTACCAAATTGAGATTCTCTTTATTTGCATTTTTAATATTTGTCTCTATAGGATACCAGATATTTTTAAAACTACATTCAAAACCTAAATGTTAATTAAGTATTATAAAAAATTTGGCTTTCAAAACAGCTGCAAAAATTCTTAATTGCGCAATAACAAGATCAACATCACTCCTTGTTAGGGGCCATTAAGTTTATATATAGACAAATAACACTAGAAGTGATTAATTTAAGTAAATCACTTTTTTTGTAAATATATACTGACAAAATATTATTGAATCCTTTATATGAATATGATAATGTTTCATAACTTTGATAGTTACCAAGTTATTTAAGCATTCTGACCCAAACCCATTTCCTATGCAGTAAAATAAAAGTATTTGGCTTCTGAACTTCTACGTAATTTAACTAATGAATCAGCTAAAAATAAATTAAAGATAAATTTACCTTTATATTTTAATCTAAAAGCAGTAGGATTTATTTTAAGTGCTCGTTCAAAATTTGAGAGTGCATCCATGTGTTTCTATAATTTTTGTAGGATTAAACCTTAATAACAAATATCATTACCTTTATTATCAAAAGCCCAATCAAATTTAGGGTCAATAGATGTTGCTCTATCATAACATGCAATTGCTTGTTCATATTGATTTAAATTGTATAATGCGAGACCTAAATATTATTATTTAACAATTAATTACCCTTGCAATTCCATGCATTAACATCTTTAGGGTTAATAGATATTGCTTCATTGTAACATTCAATTGAGTCTTAGTAATAATTTAAATTGCATAATGCATTACCTATATATATATATTTACAATAAATTACCCTTGTTGTACCATATTTTAGCATCTGAAGAATTTATAGATATTGCCTCATTATAACATTCGATTGAATCTTAGTATTGATTTAAATTGAATAATGCATTACCTATAAATTAATGTTTAACAATAAATACCCTTGCAAACCCATGTTTAATCGTCTTTAGGGTTAATAGATATTGCTTTATTGTAACATTCAATTGAATCTTAGTATTGTTTTAAATTGAATAATGCATTACCTATAAATTAATGTTTAACAATAAATACCCTTGCAAACCCATGTTTAATCGTCTTTAGGGTTAATAGATATTGCTTTATTGTAACATTCAATTGAATCTTAGTATTGTTTTAAATTGAATAATGCATTACCTATAAATTAATGTTTAACAATAAATACCCTTGCAAACCCATGTTTAATCGTCTTTAGGGTTAATAGATATTGCTTTATTGTAACATTCAATTGAATCTTAGTATTGTTTTAAATTGAATAATGCATTACCTATAAATTAATGTTTAACAATAAATACCCTTGCAAACCCATGTTTAATCGTCTTTAGGGTTAATAGATATTGCTTTATTGTAACATTCAATTGAATCTTAGTATTGTTTTAAATTGAATAATGCATTACCTATAAATTAATGTTTAACAATAAATACCCTTGCAAACCCATGTTTAATCGTCTTTAGGGTTAATAGATATTGCTTTATTGTAACATTCAATTGAATCTTAGTATTGTTTTAAATTGAATAATGCATTACCTATAAATTAATGTTTAACAATAAATACCCTTGCAAACCCATGTTTAATCGTCTTTAGGGTTAATAGATATTGCTTTATTGTAACATTCAATTGAATCTTAGTATTGTTTTAAATTGAATAATGCATTACCTATAAATTAATGTTTAACAATAAATACCCTTGCAAACCCATGTTTAATCGTCTTTAGGGTTAATAGATATTGCTTTATTGTAACATTCAATTGAATCTTAGTATTGTTTTAAATTGAATAATGCATTACCTATAAATTAATGTTTAACAATAAATACCCTTGCAAACCCATGTTTAATCGTCTTTAGGGTTAATAGATATTGCTTTATTGTAACATTCAATTGAATCTTAGTATTGTTTTAAATTGAATAATGCATTACCTATAAATTAATGTTTAACAATAAATACCCTTGCAAACCCATGTTTAATCGTCTTTAGGGTTAATAGATATTGCTTTATTGTAACATTCAATTGAATCTTAGTATTGTTTTAAATTGAATAATGCATTACCTATAAATTAATGTTTAACAATAAATACCCTTGCAAACCCATGTTTAATCGTCTTTAGGGTTAATAGATATTGCTTTATTGTAACATTCAATTGAATCTTAGTATTGTTTTAAATTGAATAATGCATTACCTATAAATTAATGTTTAACAATAAATACCCTTGCAAACCCATGTTTAATCGTCTTTAGGGTTAATAGATATTGCTTTATTGTAACATTCAATTGAATCTTAGTATTGTTTTAAATTGAATAATGCATTACCTATAAATTAATGTTTAACAATAAATACCCTTGCAAACCCATGTTTAATCGTCTTTAGGGTTAATAGATATTGCTTTATTGTAACATTCAATTGAATCTTAGTATTGTTTTAAATTGAATAATGCATTACCTATAAATTAATGTTTAACAATAAATACCCTTGCAAACCCATGTTTAATCGTCTTTAGGGTTAATAGATATTGCTTTATTGTAACATTCAATTGAATCTTAGTATTGTTTTAAATTGAATAATGCATTACCTATAAATTAATGTTTAACAATAAATACCCTTGCAAACCCATGTTTAATCGTCTTTAGGGTTAATAGATATTGCTTTATTGTAACATTCAATTGAATCTTAGTATTGTTTTAAATTGAATAATGCATTACCTATAAATTAATGTTTAACAATAAATACCCTTGCAAACCCATGTTTAATCGTCTTTAGGGTTAATAGATATTGCTTTATTGTAACATTCAATTGAATCTTAGTATTGTTTTAAATTGAATAATGCATTACNTAACATTCGATTGAATCTTAGTATTGTTTTAAATTGAATAATGCAATACCTATAAATTAATGTTTAACAATAAATACCCTTGCAAACCCATGTTTAATCGTCTTTAGGGTTAATAGATATTGCTTCATTGTAACATTCAATTGAGTCTTAGTAATAATTTAAATTGCATAATGCATTACCTATATATATATATTTACAATAAATTACCCTTGTTGTACCATATTTTAGCATCTGAAGAATTTATAGATATTGCCTCATTATAACATTCGATTGAATCTTAGTATTGTTTTAAATTGAATAATGCAATACCTATAAATTAATGTTTAACAATAAATACCCTTGCAAACCCATGTTTAATCGTCTTTAGGGTTAATAGATAATGCTTCATTGCAACATATAATTGCTTCTTAATATTATTTCAATTGATATAATGCGAGACCTACATATAATAGTTTTACTATAAATATTACCCTTGTAATACCATGAATTAGCAAACTAAGGGTTAATAAATATTGCTTCATTGTAGTATTTAATTGCATCTTCATATTATTTCAAAAAGAATAATGTAAGACCTATATATAATTATTTTGCATAAATTTACCCTTGCAATTCAATGTAACAACATCTTTAGGGTTAATAGATATTTCCTCATTAAAACATTTAATTGCTTCTTCATATTATTTCAACTCGAATAATGCAATACCTATAAATAATTATTTAATAATAATATTACCCTTTTTAAATTATGCGCCAATATAATTAGGGTTAATAAATATTGCTTCATTGAAACATTTAATTGCTTCTTGGTATTAATTAAATTTAAATAATGCGAGACCTAACAAGTAATAATTACAATAATATTACCCTTATTATACCATGTTTTAGTATATTTTGGGTTAATAGATATTGCTTCATTGTAACATTCAATTGCTTATTCATGTTGATTCAAAGTTTCTAAGGCATTACCTATATATTAACATTAAAAAATACATTACCCTTGTCATTCCATATATCAATACCTTTAGGGTTAATAGATATTGCTTAATTGTAACATGCAATTGATTCTTCGTATTGATTTAAATTACATAATGCAAGACCTAAAAAGTAATAATTAACAATAATATTACCCTTACTATACCATGCTTTAGTTTAATTTGGGCTAATAGATATTGCTTCATTGTAACATTTAATTGAGTCTTAGTATTAATTTAATTCGAATAATGCATTCCCTATATGTATATTAATAATTAACAATTAATTACCCTTTTTATACCATGCATAATCTGTTTAAGAATTTATAGATATTGCTTCATTATAACATTCAATTGAGTCTTAGTATTGATTTAAATAGAATAATGCATTACCTATATATTTACATTTAAAAATACATTACCCTTGCTATTCCATGCATCAACATTTTTAGGGTTAATATATATTGCTTCGGTTTAACATTTAATTGCTTCTTCATATTGATTCAAATGATATAATGCATCACCTAAATATTAATATTTAACAATAATTTACCCTTGCCATTCCATGCATTATCAAAGTTAGGGTTAATAGAAACAGCTTAATCATAACATTAAATTGCTTCTTGATATTGATTCAAATTATATAATGCATCACCTAAATATGAATATTTAATTAGTAATTACCTTTGTTACACCATGCACTATCAAATTTAGGGTTAATTGAAACAGCCGCATCGAAACATGAAATTGCATCTTGATTTTGATTCAATTTTTTTAATGCATAACCTAAATACTCCTATTAAACAACTAACTACCCTTTCCATTTTATGCAGGATCATATTTCGGATTAATAGAAATAGCTTTGTCGTAACAATTAATTGCTTCCTGATATTGATTCAATTTGGTTAATGCATTACCTATAAATATATTAATATTTAACATTTAATTACCTTTATTTTACCATGCATGAGCATATTTAGGATTTATAGATATTGCTTAATTGTAACATTCAATTGCTTCTTAGTATTGATTCAAATTATATAATGCATCACCTAATTAATATAATATTCAACAATAAATTACCTTTGCTATTCCATACATCAACTTATTCAGGGCTAATAAGCATTGGTTCATCATAGCATTAAATTACTTCTTAGCACTATTTCAAATCAGCTAATGCAATACCTAAATGTTGACATTTAACAATAAATTACCCTTACCAATCTATGCATCAACATTGCTTGGGTAAATAGTAATTGCTTCATTCTAAGATGCTTCTTGATGTAGCTTCAAATCTGATAATTCATCACCTAAATATCTTTAAACAATTTACTGCCCTAATCATGCTACACTGAATCTTCTTTAGGATTAATAGAAATAGGTAAAATCATAAAAATAATAATGAAAATTAATTAAACACATTAAAATATCTTAATTAACATTTATTTAAACATAATATTTTAGTAAACTCAATTAGGTGTAAGATTGACATGTTGTGTTAGGTAATACTGACTTTGTATTATTATTATCTTTTTAGTGATCAGATTAAATCCTATTTGCTTATTATGCTTGTAATTGAATATCAAACAAAACAGAGGAAATCTCAATCACTTTAATAATTGAACAAACTTTGAAGTAATACAACATTTGAGGTGAGTGACGAAAAATTTCTATTATTAATAATTTGGATTACCATTATCAATTCATTTATATTACATGTCTATGTAAAGAAGCAATTAAATTTTGAATTAAAAGCAATAATCTATTATTTCCTTTAAAATTTATCATATATTATCCTTTTAGTTCTATTTTTCTATTTCTCCCCCCTCAACATGTAATTTTTTAACAATAAGAAAGTGTATAGATTAAATGAATTATTAGATGCTAAAAATATATAATCCCCCTTTTTATAAATATAATGTGAAAATTTAATTAAGTAGAAGCTAATAGAATTGCAAACATGCTAAGAAATAAATTAAAAGAATGAAAAAATGATACAATAATTATAACCAACTTTGGTATTTAAAAAATCTTTATTTCAAGGAGGACTAGTAATTCTCTTAATCACTGACATTCTCATCAACTTATAAGCCTACTAGTTGTTCAGCAACTTAAAATGGAAAAGTTATTGAGACAAGTACATCAGCGTGGTAATGTTGTATGTGTGATTAAATGATTCCTAAGAATGGTGTGTTCTAATTTACTGTCAAAATTATTCAAATTCAAGAAATTATGATTGCAATTGGTTTTAGGGATGTTGTGCAGAGTAAAAGTTATCAAAGTTGTTAATATATTGGAGGAGGGTATATTTATGATATTAATAGTTCTAAATAGAACATATAATATATATAATAATGGTTAATGTTAGAATCATGATTAATAAGATAAAGATAGTAAATATATAGCATTTAAATTTGCTAAGAATGATATAATAATAGTTGAAGTGGATATTGAAAAGAAGTATGTGAAATGGACAAAGTAATCCACAGATGAATCATTCGTATCAATTTCTATTTACTATTAGACTCTCTTACTATTCATACATCCAAACATTTATATCCATGTGTACATTTAAATGGTCAATGTAAAGTTGAGATATTAAATTCACTATTAAACAAGTCATTTGAGAACAGAAGATCATGAACAAGCTCTATCCTGAAAAAAGTAATTCTTTAGTTAAGATAAGGATAACTTCATAAATAAGAGGAGGCAAAAGATTCATGAATGCTATAAAGGAGTTGACTATTACTTACATTCATTGTTTCTTTTGATTGATTTGTAGAAAGTCAACTAATTGAAAGTATTTACTTATTCAATTATGCCAATAATTTAAATGGGCCTTGAAAATGTATTTTAGAGTAATTTGACTAAAAATTGAGGTTTTTATAATCACATTAAGAAAAGTAATCGTATAGTGAATTCTCTGAATTTATTAAAGCCTGCCCGATGTCAAGACGTTATGGTCTCAATAATTAAATTTATCAAAAGAGAAAATCAAGCATTTCTAAAAATAATATTAAAATAAGATTGTTAAGATTCATTTGCTTCTTAAATTTGGAAGGTACATTTTTTGAATGATCCCTTTTATCTATTATTTTTGTTTTCTCATCCACATTTTAGCATGAGATTAAACATATACATTTTAGGGAAGTAAGTAAATATAATTTGTTTTTTTTTAATTTTATGTATTCATTGGATCATTGAGTTATCTAAAATAGCTCCGTTTATTTATTTTTACACCAGTATTAAATAAATTAAATAGTTTTCATTTTTAATATGATCTACATTAAAAAAATATTAATTTATTTCAATTATAGAAAATCTTACTTTGAGTTTTTCGTGTTTAACACTTATTTGTTCAATATTAATGAACTTTTCTTTCAACTTAAGAATTTTCATTACCATTTAATAAAATATCACTTCAATATAAATTCAAAATCAAATTTATATTTATAAATTCATTGTCATATTACTATTTTATTCTCTTTTAAAAAATTATTGTCTTCGCTCAATAATTAGATTAATGAATCGAAAAGAAAGTATTATTACTGTATATTATAAAAATAAGTTTCTCAATATGAATGAGGCAGGTCAAGGAAGGAATAAAAAAAGCATAATGACAGTATTCTCGTTGATATCTTAAGATAAATACTCTCAAAGCAGCTTAAGTTTATAGTTACACCCTCAAAAAAGAATCTAAAATTTAAGTTGAATATCAAAAATAACAATGCTCAGATTAATGTTTGAAATAGATTTGATCAAAAACCCTTTTAATTTACGAATCACAATATGAATAGGTTGTTGTTTTAAGATTTAATAAATTTTTAATCAATCTGATAATCCACTAATATATTTTATTGATTAAACCTTTAATTCATTGAAATAATAAAAACATTAATGATAAATAAGCTTAGAATATAAGGAATCTTTCACTTTCTCAAGATTAGAGTAATAATAATACTGAAATATACAATACCAAAGTAACATGCCAAGTCCATAAAAATTAATTCAGCTTATATTGATGAATAACTAGTATTGAATTAAGACATATAATGAGCAAAGTTAAGAACAGTTCTAATACGATTGATTCTTCAGTATTAACTCAGAACTGCTGTTCTATCTGAGTAATATCGCAACAGACTTTCTACAGCAACTTGCTGAATATCAACGAATTAACAATATTGGACTTCTTGTTCAACATGAGTCATTTTTGTGCCTAATTGCTTTTAATTTAGCTAATAATAAAGATCTTCTAAATTTATTTATATATTAAAAATATTGATGATACTGCATTTTCTCCTATCCTGAATATATCCGAAGTCAAAATTACAGGGAATATCAGCAAGATTTGCCAGAATTTTCTGTTTTAATAGCAAAATTATTAAAAAATATTTAATGGCTGGAATGATTGGATATCAAAAAGTTATAAATTAGTTATTTAAACCAAGTATTAATATTAAATTCTAAATCTCAAAGTAGTTTAAAATAGAATTCAGTTATAAATTATAATAAAAGTGATAATAATTAATAATTACAATAAACCCAATAGTTGTTATTAAATGGATCATATAGTCAATAATTTAGAATATTTTCAAAATCATATCCAATAAATTAACAATTTTTATGACTAATTTTACTGTCATTCGAAAAAATAAATTTGTTGAAAACTACAATCGTTATGCATCATTTAAAAATAATAAATATTAATCAAGTTATAAAGTTAAACAAGTTTGAGAGATGATACTTTGCATTTAATCAAATTGAGAGGGTAGATAACTATTTAATTAATTTATTAAATATATAAAATTTCATTTTTCACAGTATTGTTTGGATCTTATAGTAAGCTTCTAATTTTATATTGTGAAGCCCGACATTATAAGTATTACCATTGACATTGTATATTTAAAATTGTTAAACTTATTAGTCAGAGAACGTAATTGTGATTGCTTATTAAGCAAAATTACTTTCATATATTTATGTTTTTAAATCATTGTATATTAAATAAACTTTTATTCTATAAAATCTATCGTCTTAATCCCACAACCATATTTTTAGAGTGTTTAATTAATATTATTACACTAAATCAAAGATAATTGATAATCCTATCCCACATGCTGTATATCCAAAACTTCCATTAATATAGTTAGTATTATCACGTATACAACTGCCTTAAATACCCCCTGCAAAGCTATTTGATAATTTAGATGAGATTATGCCTCCTCTATTCTAATTTAGTACATTATAATATTTTCCCCTAAGGATTGAGTATAATCTTGCCTATCTTTGCTTACACACTTAATTAGCAGCTAATTAAAAATTCAATATAAACAAAGTGACTAAAATAATATAATTTTTCCGCATCATTAATTTAGTAAGAATTAATTTATTTTAATAAATTTATTCATCTTATTGAAGAGAATATTAAGGCTAATGAATTATTTTTTATCATTTTCTATTTCAGTAATGCTTGCAACATGCTTTTTTAATAGAAAAAAGAGTTGTAGTTTACAGAAATTCAATGCAATTTTTCTATTAGAAACCAAATAAATTATTATTACTATGCTTTTTTTTATTAGATTGATTAAATTTTCAGTTTAAATTAATTAAAAATTTGTGTGCAAACTTGTAAATTTTGAATTTGAACAAACATTTATCAGATTTATCGCAAAATTAATGCCAATTATTAATATTATCAAATGGATGATTAAACTATAACTAATTGTGCAATAAAAGAAAAAAATATAGAAAAATTGTGTAGGTTAATACCAGACTCATTAACTGAAGAACTCAAATATGCCCTTAAACATTCTGTAGAAAATTTATTCAATGAAGAAGCAGATTTAGATAAGCTTTAAGAATATATCACTTAAGTTCATTCTGATGACCTAAATATCTAATATTAAGGGTTAAATAGAAATCGAAAACTATTGAATAATTCTCAATTAGCATTACCAAAAGAATAACTAATTGAAATTTTACTTCAAAATAATTTTTCAATAAAAATTTTTCAAATAGCCATAAACAGCAAGATTCAATTGTTGTAATATGAAGCGCTTTGGATTATTTATAATATTGTGTGTGTAACATAATAAGAAATGTAAAATATTATTGTTAATAATGGAAATAATATCCTTCTCTTAGTTGATGAATCTTAACTTGATGAAATCATTGAATTAGTNAAAATTGTTAAACTTATTAGTCAGAGAACGTAATTGTGATTGCTTATTAAGCAAAATTACTTTCATATATTTATGTTTTTAAATCATTGTATATTAAATAAACTTTTATTCTATAAAATCTATCGTCTTAATCCCACAACCATATTTTTAGAGTGTTTAATTCATATTATTGCACTAAATCAAATATAATTGAGAATCCTATCCCACTTGCTGTATATCCAAAACTTCCATTTATATTGTAAGTATAATCACGTAGACAACTCCCTTAAATACCCCCTGCAAAGCCATTTTATAATTTAGATGAGATTATAGCTCCTCCATTCTAATTTAGAGCATTTTAGTATTTTCCCCTAAGGATTGAGTATAATCTTGCCTATCTTTACTTACACGTTTAATTAGCTACTAATTAAAAATTCAATATTAACAAAGTGACTAAAATAATAAAATTTTTCCACATCATTGATTTTTAGAATTAAATTATTGTTACTAAATTTATTCACCAAATTGAAAAGAATAAAAAATCATCAAGGCTAATGATTATTTTTATCATCTCCTAATTTAGTTATGTTTATAATATACTTGTTTAAGGAAAAAAGAGATTATCATTTATAGATATCCAATAAATTTTCCATTATGTTTAATATTAGAAACTAAACAAATTATTACAATCTTGACATTATATGTAATAATTAAAAGTGTTTTTGTAAGACATCTTCTAATTAATATAGGGACAGCAACAAATCTTATAACAAAGACAATTTACTCTTTCATTGAATGTTTTCACAAAATTATGATATCTAGGAATTGTTTCATAAGATTGATTAAATTTTCAGTTTAAATTAATTAAAAATTTTTGAGCAAACTTGTAAATTTAGAATTTGAGCAAAAATTTATAAGATTAATCACAAAATTAATGCAAATTATTAATTTTAGCAAATGGATGATTAAATTATACCTAATTGTGCAATAAAAGAAAAAAATATTGATAAATTGTTTAAACTAATACCAGACTGATTACCTGAAGAAATTAAATATGCTCTTAAATAATCTGTAGAAATTTATCCATCGAAGAAGCAGATTTAGATAAGCTTTAAGAATATATCTATAATGTTCATTCGAATGACCTAAATATCTAATATTAAGGGCTAAACAGATGTCGAAAACTAATGAATAATCCTCAATTAACATTTCCAAGAGATTAACTAATTGAAATTTTACCTCAAAACAATTTTTAAATAACAATCTTTCAAATAGCCATAAACAGTAAGGTTTAATTGTTGTAATATGAGACACTTTGGATAATTTATAATATTGTGTGTGTTACATAATAAGAAATGTGACATATTTTTGATAATAATGGAATAAATGTCTTTCTCTTAGTACATGAATCTTAATTTGATGAAATCACTGAATTAGAAATTTGCATTTTAGCTAAGATTTCAGGGGAAAGTGTTTAATTTTGGAATATGCTCTTAGAGAAAGGAATCGTTTAACAATTACTCAAATTAGCACCATGCTATTAGTGGAATAATCCTGATGTTTTACATCAATAGTATTGACTAACTTAGCCAAATAACAACATATTTCAAATAAAGTATATTATTTATTTGAGAAAATAGAAAAGTCAGAATTTAACATAAGTTCTTTCAGAATTATTATTTTTAGTCGAAGATGAAAACCAGTTAACATATGCTTGCTGGGGATTGAATTATTTAATTGATAATGATGATAATCAATAAGATTTTTTCAATTCAACCAACAGTTATTCAAAAATTAACTCTATTACTAAATTCACAAAATGAATCTCTTATAATTCCAGTTTTGAAGACTATAGGAACCATTTTAACAGGAAATGAAGAGTAAACCGCTTAGGTCTTAAACACTGGAGTGTTAAAAGCGTTTGAAATGTTATTAACAAATAATTACGGTTATGTAATTCAAAGAGAAGTAAATCAAATTTATATTCAAGGTCTGTTGGTCTTTGTCTAATATTGCTGCTGATACTCCAGCTTAAGTATATTAAATTCTCAAAAAATGATTCACTCTTAAAGCCTTATTTAGATAATTTTAATAGGGAGACACTTAAATCTTCAAAGAAATCTCATATATTCTATCTAATTTAATTAGTTATACAGATTTAAACAGTATAGATCATTTTATAATATAATATGATTTCTTTTAAAAAATATCAATTATGCTAGACATGGATGATGAACCTATAACACGAATACTTCTAGAATGAATTTAAAAAAAAGTAAAATTGATATTATATGAAGTTTAAAAGAATGCAAAATTTGTAAGTGTATAAGTAATAGATGGAAGATTCAAAAATTATTGAAAAAGTTAAAATACTGTAAAATTATGAAGCAGATGAAATTTCTGAGTAGGCAAATGAAATTTTGAAAACTTTAGGTTAGGAAGAATTTGTTTTTAAATGGATTTACTATCCTGTAAGAAATTTAAAAAATAACAATCATTATTCAATTTTTTCACTATAGTTTATCTAATATATTATAATAATAATAATAAGGTCAATTTGTTAAATTTCAACAAGTAATACTTTATTATTTCTATTTTCTTGTCTTAAATACTTTTTAAATACTTTATCATTTCAAATTACTGCAAGAAACATAGTATCTATAGAAGCACAGTTGATTAATTAATTTGTAATTTCTAAGGAATAATAAAAGAAGTATATTTATTTTTTAATTTAATCTACTGTTTTTAGTCCTTAAAAATATTTATTCTGATATGACTATATATAAGAATTTTTTATTTAAAAAAGTATTATGTTAATTGTGAAGTATTTAAAATATGGTTTTAATTTTAAAATTTAGAATCAATAATGATCATACTTAAAACTTTGAAACTCTTATTATTAATTATACCATAAATCAGAGGCATAATATACGATTAAGGGCTATGCTATGAAACATGTTGGAGCAAACTATCCAAACTTTAATTGCAAGAACCAAAATTAGTTTACTATAGCCTTTAATTATCCTTTTGATAACATTCCTCAGGTTTTTCTTGTCCTAGATCACCTCGGCGTTACTGTGAAAACCGATTTTAGAATTTAGATTGAGGATGTCACTAAATTAAGTGAAATATATTAAATAACTTAAGATTTTAGGTTAAATGCAGTTTGCTTAACTGGTTGGGCAAATTGTGTTATATTAAAGTGGTATGCTATCGATGATTAGAGATTTTAAATAGTCAATGCTTTTAATACAATAGATTTAACTTAAAAGAAATTTCAACACAAGAATAAAAATGTGAATACAGAAATTGGCCTCATTACTTTGATAAGACATAATTTTGATGAAATCAACTTTAACCTCACAGTACTTTTTTATCTAAAAATGAGATCAATGAAATTACAAGCGATGATGTAACAGTCTCTCTGGTAAAAGTGCCTGCAGATTTTCCAAAATTGGTTTAAGTGGGATTTCAAATTATTTTAGGACCAAAAGAAGCATTTTAGAATTTCTTTTCTAATTATTCTACCAATGATTTGTATAACTTTTTGAAGGGAGATAAAATGCATGGTTTATAACTCCATTTACTGGAATGGGATATCCTGACACTGATGCTGTGAGATTGGATAAATAATATTGGTTTATTAAATTTAAGAAATAAAACTTTGTGGTAATGGAAAGGATAAGTAATCCATTAGAGTGATGGCAAGGAGTAAAAGCAGTCTCCCCTAAAATTTGAAAAATATTTTACAAGTTTTTAAACTAAAATAAGTGGAAGCCCCTTACCACTTATAAGTCCTTCAAAAATCATAACTTATATCTGCTACTTAAATATCTATTTACTTCTTAAACAATAATTAAGTATTAGATACAATTGGGGAACACAATGTTAGTTTAGATAAAGATCTCACAAACGTTATAATTGAAATGACAATTGTTTGTCCTTAAGGAAAGGCAATTGAAAGCAATTTCGAAAAATGCTTTGATTGTTCTATTTAAAAGCTTTACAAATCAAACTATTAATGCAGTAACACACTCAAAGAATTAGTTTTCAAAGTTTAGTATAAAAAATAAACTCCAGCATATTCTGAATTTGTAATCAAGATACAAGAAAATTTATATCAAATGAAATAGCTACTTTACAATCAAAATATTGAAGAGGCTGTAATATTTTTGATAACTTTAAAAGATATCTGACATTATAGATATATAATAATATCTAATAATAATATATCGAATTACGTAGCTTTATATGTTAAAATATCAATAAATTAAAGTATTTGCAACAAATTGATGCTTAACAATAGATCGATAATGATATGAAAAATGTATTCTCTAGTTTAGATGCATACATCTGTCGATCTTATTTATTAAAATAAAATTTTTTTAATTCTATTAAGTAATTTTTGTATTTAAAAGATTTATTTTTTACATTATGATTGAAGTTACTGAATAAATTAATAAATTGAAATAAAAACCTCTATCAACAAAAGGGAATTACTTATAATAAAGTGTACTATTTACATTTTAACATTTTGTTATATTTTCAAAGGTTAGTTTTAGAATTACTTGTGCAAAAGGATAACGATAATAAATTATTTATAAGTTTCTTTTATTTGCATTAAATTTTTTTCTCATCTTTATTGGAAATATAGCAAATAAATGGCCTTTTTAAATTAGCTTTCATTCAAAATATTTTATATTCCTTCAAGATCTAGTGCATTTGCATTAAATTTCTGAGATGATGAGTTTCAAGTATTAGGTAGGGAAATTAAGAAGAATTATTGACAATAAACAAACAAGCCATAGTATTTATAAAACTTCAAGTTAATCATGGAGAAGAAGAGTTATCTATTAAATCCTAATAATTTTAATATCTGCTTAAACTATTGATTGTATTTTAAATTATATTGTTAAATTGATATTGATAAAATATGTAATAATATATTTACATTAACTCTAATTAAATTAA
Source organism: Paramecium octaurelia (assembly GCA_905182995.1). NCBI lineage: Eukaryota > Ciliophora > Oligohymenophorea > Peniculida > Parameciidae > Paramecium > Paramecium octaurelia. The sequence continues at coordinate 375,838 of CAJJDP010000110.1, forward strand.
GAGAACAATTAAAAGTTTAACATAGTTTTACTTGATAAAATTTTGAAGCTCCATTCTTAAACTGAAAAAGAGGAAATAGAATTTTTTTAAGAATTAACAAGTATTGATTATATGCTTTAATGATTTATTTTTATTCATTTGCGCAAGTACTATTTAACAATAAATCCCCAATCTAGAATCAAGTTAACTATTCCATTCATATTTTGTGCATAAATCTCTTCATTCAATTTGAAGATACAAGTTGAATTTTGATTAATATATATTATGAAATACTTTCATTAATTTTCAAATCAGAATAAGTTTCGACTGATGTTTTAATTGAAGAAAACAATTTTTAGGAAATCTCTCTAATTCTAAAATTAAATGATGTCGTCTTAAAATATGATTAGCCTAAATTGCCAGTTTAAACTCCAATTAAATTATCTCATATACAAGACTATTTTAACATTCTAAGTAAGTGATATTACTTTCTAAATATATATTATAATACTACATTATATTATTTTCTCGAAGAATCAAAAAAATAGATTCTAGTCATTAAATTTATTAAAAACCAAAGAGTAGTTAAGACTAGAATCACAAGCCAAACAATTATCATATTATAAGGAAAAAGTCAAACCAAAATTTATATATCATAGTAATTAACTAATATCATTATATTGACTTGGCCAAACACATAATAATAAATTCAACTCCCTAAAATTGCATCGCATGCAAGCAATTAGAAGAAAGAGGACCATTATACACTTGTGAAGAAATTCTTGATAAATGCATGATTAGGACTCTTGAGACGAATCTATAAAAAACTTGGAAGGAAGTTAAAGCAGTGCATTCAACTTGGAATTTAAAAAATTAATATGACGCATAAAGTAGTTAAAATAAAGAAAATGGATAAATGTTTGGAATATTGGTTTGGGAAGATTGGTTTGTTCATACTAAGAAAAATAATAGAAATGTTAAATCATCTTCACATAAAAATCAGAATTTGACTATTAAGCTTGGAATGTACATTATATTCTCATTCTTGATGATTCAGGTTCTATGGAAGGAGATAAATAGGGAAAAGCAAAAATTGGAGCCTTAAAATGTATACAGGAATTAGAAAATACTGATTCTTCAAGAGTTAGTGTTATAATTTTTAATGGAGACTCAAGAGTAGTGGAAGAATGTTAAAAATCAAATTCCAAAATATGAAAAATAAAATTGATTATAAGGCAGGCGGTACTAATTTTGAACCTTCATTTGAATAAGCATTAAAATTGAATTAAAAATATGAGAGCTTTAATAAGTAAGTAAATTTAATATATTAGAATTTAAATATTATTTTATACCGATGGAGAAGCAGGATATCCATAAAAAACTGTTGAAAAATTCTGTAAGCTACCACAGTATATTAGAAATATAATCAACTTAATAGCCTGTTCAGGAGAAACATCTACTCAGTCATTGGCACTAATAATAGACACATTTTAAAAAAATATGTAATTAGCATAATTGTTAAATTCTATATAAACTATACAAATTTAAAAAGTTTGGACAGAAGTAGTTAGCTAAAATATTCATTCTTAACTGGCATGAAATTAATTATTTTAAATTTATTTTTGAAGTTATAGAATTTACATAATAAAAATAAAAATTAATTAATAATCATTTTGTCTTAGTTTCTTCTCTAATAATAAGTTAGTTCATTATATCGAAATCTTTTATGTTTTTTAAACTATTCTAATTTTTGTAAGTTTGGAAGTTGTTGAACTTAAAACTATCTTACAATTTCTCGACTAAGGTTGTATCATTGATTAAACTATCTTTACTCAAAAGTCTAAATTAATAAAATTTCTTTTAGATCAATTTTATGCAGTTCTCTTATAAAATTTATATCACGACAATAAATACAATGTTCAGTAAAAAATATTAACTGCTAAGTATTACCTGCTTGTTAACAATCAATGAAATGCTATGTTATAATTTATAATCCAATTTGAATTTGGTTAGGATGCCTTTCAAATTAACCATGATAATTAAACATTTTTCTTTTATAATTAAATAAGAATTTTGAGGATAGTATCTATATCAAATAATTGTTTCATCGAAGAGCAAGGGATTAAATATATAAAAGTAGTAATAGTAACTATCTTTCAGATGAGTTTAAAATTGATATGGAAAAATAAATTATCATATATATGCACCTAAAAATATTGGAAAATTTCTTAAATGTTAAAATAAGAAGGATTAGAGGAATTTATTTTAATTTCAAAAGATGGCGATATGATTAGGATATAAGGAGAAAAGGAAATGTTAATGTTCAGTAATTTTTAAACCATAAAAAGGAATAATGTAATTGTACAACCAGAGTTGAATTACAAATTTATAACCAATTTAGATGTTGCATTATTAATAACTTTACAAAACCAAACCTGAAACATTTTATAAAAGTCTTTTCGTATATTTGGCAAAAGTGAAATTCCTAATAGGAGCAAAATCATTTTCACTTATCCAAATACTTTATGCAGCTTTTATATTAAACTTGAATAGATCTGGGAGTTGAGTTTATAATATTTTTTGCCTTTCATACAAATTTATAGAAAATGATATAGAGGTTTGATCAAGACAAAATTTTACCTTGAGATTATTAGAGTATTAATGAAGCAAAGAATTTTTAGTTTAGAATTGAATTAATGAGGATGAACCATTTTAAATTAATAAAGAGTAATTAACCTTGTCTTATTTTATCAGAAAAGTTATAATCTTCATCAAGCACTTTTTGAAAGATTATTCTTATATTAAGGTTTAAATTTTTGACTAATAAATTATTTAGTCAAATGGCTCATTTTAGAAATCAAGATTTTCATTATTCTGTCTTATATCTTTAATACTTTTGGAGCAGAATTACACATAACAATTTTAAATCGAAAGATTTAGGCTTATTAATTATCACTTCATTGATAATATCTTAAATAAATTGTTATAGACCACAATAAATCAATAAGAATTTTTTTATAAAAATTTCTATTCTATATATTTTATTGGAAAAATTTCTTATTAATGATTCTAATTTCACTGATGGTTTATAATAATAAAATTAATTTCTTTTATTTAATGCGTATTAATAATTCAATTATTTTTAGAAATATGACAATTATAAAATAATTTATTGGACCATCATTAATAAAATACTATTTACACTATTTAAATTAGTTCTCGCAGCCTCAATATTAAGGCAATTTTTTCTAAATTAAGATATTATCTGGGGAGTCAACACAATTGAATTTTCATTCAAATTACATTTTTTTTTATTCCAAAGATTTCCTATTAATAAACTAATTTTCATAAAATTTTTGATGATTGATGGTTATATTACATCTGCGTTTACGAATAACATAAATGTTTGTAAGAAGCTTAATTTTGATTTAATTGCCTAAACAAAAATTTCTCTTTTCTCATTAGTATATTGAACCGATCATTACACTATAAAATATTTAATTAATTATGAACTTTGTATTACTAACACAAAAATTAGATAGAGGTTATTTAACTTAGGATCGGTGATATATATATAAAATTTAGATGCCATAGTTTAGCATGCGTTGCCTCTAGAATTTACAGTGCAAGTAGTAAGCCAAATATTGCAATTTGAAATAGTATATAAAATTACGATAGCATTTGCACATGTTCTTGTAACACAAGAAGTTGTTCTATTATTTGTAAATCCTGTTTCATTTCATTACAATTTGTGTTACTGTGATTTCCTGCTCCTGGGTGTAATGCAACACAAATGGCAGCTGCTGAAACGACTATACAGGTAGAATCGGTATTTGTGTTTGTAATACATAACCCAGCTCCTGATTTTTAACAATTCGCAAGTACTGTGTATATTAAACAGTGACCATACTATAAGACTAGCATCGATCATAAGTTATAGTTCGAACCATACCAGTTATTTTAGCACAATCAGATGCAATATGTAAAATTGTGATACAAGTAGAACCTTTTAAATATCAGTTTGAAGTAGCTGTTTTTGTACAATATAGGGTTGTACATTCATAGTATCGCAAATTGATTGAGGTCTTAGCATTTGGATCCATCAGAAATCGATCTACAATCGATGCTATAGTCTTAAATCGAGCGTGATCAAGTCCCAATCCTGATAATGAACTACAATTAGGATCTGATAATGTTCTGGCAAGTGGTTTAAGGGCTAATCGCAGCCACATTCAAAAATATATTACTGGTAGAGCAGCATTAGTGATCATACAAGTTGCAGCTTCAATATAGTCTATACAGGTAGCGGCTTTAGCTTAATAGGCAGTTCCTGTTGAATTAGCAATGTAAGGAGCATTTTTTTTTTCAGCAAAAGTAGAATCAGTTAATCCTATTCCCGTAATTAATTGGCATTGTGTAGCAGGACCTACCAAATCTACACAAGATGAAGTTAAGATGAAGTTGACCATACACACTACACTGGTGAAGAAACATTAATGACCATACAAGTTGCTGATATACAATTAACACAGATATCAGCTTTTGCTTAGCAAGCAGTTCCAGTCTCCTTAAAAAAGATGCAATATTATATCTATAACGTTATGTGTCATCTAATCTAGTCCCTTCATAGAAGAGCAACCGGAAAATCGATTACAACTCGTTCCATTCCAGAAGCATTTCCTTATCCAGATCTAGCACAATTATTTTCAGCTGCCTAATTTCAACAAGTTGCTTTATCCTCATAACATCTTGCACCATCTTTTAAGGCTGTGCAAGAAGAGTGATTAGTTAACATTTTTAATGATCTAAACTTGTAAACTTAGTTACAAATACACATTCAGTGCCTGCTGCCACTGCTTGGCAATTAGAAGAACCATTTAATGCACAAAATCCTGCATTCCCACTTGCACTTGACCTGAACCATCCATTGCTTTTGTTCCATATGCTGTACAAGCAGTTAAGATAACAATAAAATCAATTCCATCTATTTGGCTGAACATGTACTAAATAGTTCTTATAAAAATTACAAGTTGGTCTCAAAATAAATTTTTTAAAAAGATTATTTGCAATATTTGAGAATCTCTATCAGGTTTACCCAGCTAGTTATAACGACCAATAATAAAATACCAATAAATATCATAAATGAATTAATTTGTACTGAAGTATTAAAATAAAAATTCCTAAAAATATAAGTGAGAAGTTAAGAATGCAATTAAAAAGGACTAAACTACCAAAAATACAATTCTTTAATTTATGTTTTTTTCTTTTGTACATATTTTCAAATATCATAATTTGTTATATTATGGCTTTAATTTGTCTTTAAATTCTTCTCCATCCATTGACCAACTTTTCTCCCGTTTTGATATACACCCATCTGAATTATTTACTTCATTTAATCCCACTCATTAATCTCTATCCAACTTCCTATCTTTAAACCCTTACTTTGTTAATCATATGATCCACCACCACTATAATTCTCTTTTTAAATTTATACATCTATTGCAATTAGTTAGCATCATCTATATAGAAAATACCCCATTCACCAACTTTTATGCCATTTGAATATTCACCTTAATCAATGATTGATGGCGATAGCAAAAATATATTTTAATTTTACTCAATCCATTTCCCAATCTTGATCCCATCGCCTTGTTTCTTATATGATCCGCCACCACTATGAATGTTATTTATAATTTTTAATTAGATAATTTACATCTTAGGAGGTAAACTATTTTACTTTGAAGGATACACAATATCCCATCTACCAACCCTTTTGCCGTTCTTATATTCACCGTTCTGTCTTGAAGGACCCTCCTCCTCAGACCAATAATATATCTCCTTCCATTTCCCTACCTTTATGCCTTCACCTCCTTCATTATATGATCCGCCCCCACTAAGTATTTTATTTATAAGATAATTTACGGCTCTATTAATTTATCATCCATGCAACTAATAGTCCATTGAGCCACTTTTTTACCGTTTTTATATTCGCCTTTCCAAAATAAATACCGGGATCTATCAAAGTCATCATCAACTTCAATCCATTCCCCAATTTTAATCTCATCATCTCCTTCTCCATATGATCCACCGCCACTAAAAAATGATGTTTTTAACATTTAATAGGATAATTTACATCTATTAAAATGAGAGGTTTTCCCAATATCCTTAGTAATCAATAGTCAATATATCCCATCTCCCAACCTTTTTACCGTTATGATATTCACCACCATAAATAACTCGATAATTTTGAGAAAATTCATCACTTAACTCAATCCATCTGCCAATCTTAACCCCATACCCCTCTGAATCATAGAATCCTCCACCGCTAAGAATTTTGAGTTATATTTACATTTATTAGTTTTTCCATCCTTTATTGAACCTTAGGTAAAATCTAACCAAATTATTATAATTAATCTTTACTAATTATCATTCATTGATCCATCAGCATATATTCGGAGTTTACAAATCCAATCAGGATTTCGATTTCTCCACCAAATATCCCATTTCCCAAATTTTTTCCCTTTTTTATACTCTCCACTTAAAGTAATTTACTAATTGTATGAAAACTCTTCACTAATATCGATCCATCTCCCAACTTTAATTGAATCTCCTTCTATTTAATCTTCATAAAATCCTCCGCCACTTGGATTGTTTTTTAATTATTTATTAATATAATAATACATCTATAAAAAGGGTCTATAATCTTTGCATTTGTAAAAAGTATCCCATCTACCAACTTTTTTACCATTTTTATATTTTCCACTATAGGTTACCTAACTCTAACTAATGATTTAATAATTAATCCAAAAATACTTCTAAAAATGATCACTCAAATCAATCCATTGACCTTCCTTTTTACTTTACCAGTTGTAATGTCCACCACCGCTAAAAATTTAAGAAGTATTTACATTTTCTCATCCTCGTAAGTAATTATCCATAACCCTATTTTTTAATTATCTCTGTATTCTCCAATTTCATAAACTTGAGTCAGTCTATTAATTTAAAATATAAAGTAATTTACTATCCATAATTTATTATGATGTCATTCCAAATACCAATCTTTTGTCCCTCATGAGAATAATATCCACCCACTTCTTTGATTTTTTTTCCATTCCAATTAGCTGTCCATTTTCCTACCTTCTTAAAATTCTCTTAATATTTTCCAAGCCATTCAAGATAATAAATTTGTTCTAAATTAGTTATGACTTAAGGCTTCACACTAATATCTTTTTATTCTTCTCTATGTTTTTGATAGCAGAAATATTTACCTTCTTAAAATTTATCCATCCAAAAGATACTTGATTTCAATAACATCATTAATTTTTGCTTATTGGATTTATATAATTTTTCGTTGCCATTTATTTTTATTCATGTTCCAAAATTTACACTCATATTCTTAAGTTGTCTCTTCTTGGATATTTAGCATTTTAGTATCCCAACATTTCTAATAATTAAATAATATAATACACCTATTTATCTTATCTATTTCCTTTCTTGCACTCTAATTATTTGAACAAATAATTCCCATTTCTATTATTTATTTATTAATAATAAGAAATGTTTACCCTTAATAAAATCAATAATATTATGAATAAAGTGGTTTGATAATAGCATTTCTGATGCTAAATTTAGTGTTACAGCTAAAAACTCTATTTTAAGTAGTTAACAATAAAAAATAATTTATGGAATTTATAATATAGAACTATATTTTTGTAACTCTGATTCTTAAAAAGAATAATTTTTTTTATAAAACATGCTATTATAAATGTTAGGTAAAAATCTATTTTTTTATAATTGTTATTATTTCTCATTTACATAAAGCATAATTAATTGCATTATCATTTAAAATAGCTTTAAAAACCTTATATTTAATTTTAAAATACAGATAGAAGAATGATAAAGTCGAAAATACATTAAAATTAAAACCATTAATAAAAGCGTGATTTGTATTTGTTAAATAATTTGCTATTTGGTAACTCCGATTGAATGCTAAGCAAAAACATATTATTTTATTATTTACATTATAATTAATGATTTTAAATTTCATTACATTCAGTAGCCAACTATGCATAAATAATATAATTGTAATCTATAAAGATGATGAATTAAGTTTTAATTCTTTGGAAGACATAAAAGATTAAAAGAAGAAAATTGAAATTGAGAAACTTTGATGATTTGATACTAATTCAAAGTTGGGTTTTAAATAATCCGCATTCTATAAATTATTCATTACAAATGTGAACCCAAAAGAATATATTATGCTTTGTGTTCATTTTTCTCTATTTAATTAATTATTATGAAATTTGATTTATTAACACATCAATTATCAATTCCTTTATATTCTTTGTTTAGTCTTCTTTGTTATGGAAAAATTAATAATAATCCTCTTATCACAGTTAAAATGCCACAAAAAAAAGTAGTAATAAATGATTTGATTTAAAACTCTAAAAAGAATACCATATTCCGTAATTATGAAGTTCGTGTTGAAATTGCATTCTTAAAATCTAAAAAATATCTTTTATAATAAATACTGGAACTATTATTATTCTAGAGTTCTTTAGCAATTCTAGCAGCAAATTTACTCTATTTCCTCCTTATGGATTGTCGTAATCTTTTAAAATTCATTTGCAACTTTATTTTGATCCCTAGTCATAATGATACAAATATCATAGTTCTTTTTCAATATTTAACTTGCCTTATCATAAGGTTCTAACTGAATTTAGTCTGTTATTGAATTATTAGTTTTGATCTTTGTTAAATAGTTTAAAGATTTTATTTTTCCACATTTTGATTCAGGCACTTACATATGATTTCCAAACTTTCAATACATTAATTATCATTAAATAGCAAATCATTTTTTTTTTAGTAAAAATTGAAAGATAAAATTTTATCCCATCCTAGATTTATGAAAGTTAAACAAATTCTATAAATTTCAAGGATATTTCTAAAGAATGTTTTGTCAAATTGAAGTATGTACAACTTATGTGTTAATTTATGATAACACTAAGATGATTTTTTTTCAAATTTCTAAACAAATAATGCCGACAACTATGAAGAAATAAATAAATCATACATTAACAATTTAAAATAATTCATATATTTAATAATACATATATTGAATAAGCTTTACTATTATAATCAAAATACACCAAATATTGTCCAATATAAATGATATTCCATTAATACTGAATGTGTCACAATTTAATTACTCATCAATTTATAATTGCCATTATTTATCTCTTGAATGAAATATATGTTTTATGTCTAACTACTATTAAATTCCTCTCCCTAATATCATTTATTGAAAATCCATATTCATCAAAGTTTTGATTATTTTTATTTAATTGGAAAGTCTTTTACTAATTTTCTTAATAGACTCCTTGTTTTAATTCAAATAAAAAGAATCTATCTCTTTGATTTTCACCAATTATCCAAATAAATTAATTGGCTTTAATAAATTTAACTTTTAGTCCGTAATCTGAAATTGATTATTTAACAAAATATTTGAATTCAAATTTTTCCTTATCTCTCTTCTTCCCCAAATAATTATTTAATTCTAACCTTCTGCACATGATCCTAATTAATCTTCTTATTAATTTAAACTCGAAGAAATAACTTAATTACTATGTTTACCCAATCAATATAGAAATACTAGTTTATTTTCATTTAATTCAACCTTCCAAACTTAGATTGATTTATTCAAACTCCCAGAAAATAGCAAAAAAATCCTCATTTGAATTATATATATCATATATCTAATAATATCTGAATGCTATTAATAAGGTTCTGAAAAATCCACTCATTTTAGTCCAATTATTGCCAACATCTAATTGTTTTACTGAAGAAATAAAGGAGTTTTATTTTTTGCTATAGACTAAACATTAGACCCAACTAATAGGTAATAAAAATGTTTTACTAATTTGATTGTTCCATTAAAAACTCCATATTTTAATATTAGATTCCTTGGTTGACACCAAAAATGACCAGAAGAATCGAAATTTATTGCATTACATTATTCGTGTTATTTAACTGATTAATCAATTAATTTTAATTCAGATTATGTTAGTAATTGTTATTTATCAGAACTAAATTTCTATAAAGAGAATTCTAGATGAAACAATAGTTCTTTACATTTTTTATCTTCCTCGAATGTATTAAATAATTCTAATTTAGGATATAATTTAGAAGTTGAACAGTGATTTGTATTTTTAATTTCATGGATTAATAATTAAAAGTTATCCTCGGCAAATTTTATTTCAAACCATAATTTATATTTCCTCATAAAAGCTATAATGAGATTATTGTAATTCTATTATTATAAATTCTATATCTATTCTTTTATCAAAGTAATCTATTAGTCAAATTATGAGATTGCAAGTGCATTTGATCAACAATGCTGTGCAATTATTCAATCAATTTAATTTAGTTGACTATTTCATCTTCTACTTAGTTTTTTAGCCTTCTTCAATTAATTAAATAATTTGTTTTAATCCAACTAATTTACTATCCAAATCTGTATTCTCTTAACATTCTGTAGGTTTTAATTCTTTGATAATGCTCGATCAAGTGCAATCGTAACAACAACATGTAACTTATGTCCTTAACAATAAGATAAATCTTTCTCGTTTTGTATCATTTTTGGTTTAATCATTTAATTAAAATTATATATATTTTATTGATTGAGTTTCAAAAGAATTTAGACCTAAAGATGACAGTAAATGTAGTTCATTCTCATAAAAAGTTTGTAAAGGGATTTTATTTAACGGCCACTTAATACATAAGTGCTTATTTTAATTCTGAAATTATTTATCAAACCACAAATGACAAAGACACCATTGATTTACCTTAGAGCAAATGTTATCGACTTAGATCTTGATCTTTTTAGTTGCTAAAAGGGCAATTAAGTATAAATTCTTTTTTTTTTTGGATAAATTTTAATTATCGAAAACGATCAACTCTTCTAAGTATTAGTATTTATGACACTAACAACCTAAATTATTGCATCTAAATTTGTTTTTCTCATCACAAACTTGAAAGCACTAAATTAAACTACTTACAATATTTATTGTAATTAGATTTATAATCAAATGTGCGTTGGTGTTAAAGATTCTTATTAATATTGAGAGCTTTAGAACTATTCATTTGATGAAGCTGGACATAAAGGCTATAAAATATATTAATTTTGAGGTAATAATACTTCAGGCAAATTAAACCAGTTTATTGTGTTTGTAATTTGGTTTGAAAGGAATCTCTGTTATTTTATTTATGTGAGTTTAAGAATAAAATAAACCACGGTATTCCTTAAATTGAGTGCACTTATTTCATATCAAATTTCTGAAACACCTGAAACTTTGGGTAGAGCCATTTAAAATACAAAGGAAAAGTTCAAGTTTTGGAATAATAACTCAATTTTATATCTTAACGAATTCAAAGAATTAGATAAACTTATAACCCAATAATATATGGTTCCCCTCATTATTTGAAGCAATAAGGTTGTAACTATTTACCAAAGTTGACTTCCACTTATTTAATGCATACACTCTTTCTTGTCTACCATAATTAATTAAGAGTCAAGATTATTTTAATTTTCATCTTTTCCAGATATATTTATATTTGATGGATAAAATAATTAAAATTAATTATAATCACAAGCTTGGGAATAATTCACATATAAAGTTGAATAACTAGAAGGTTATATGCTAATTCGGAGGCAACTAACTTAGGATTTCATAATTTATATGTGTAATTAAGCTAATCCCTTACTTTGAGGATTTCAATCATCCTTCAATTTGTATGGCAATAAACTCTCGGATACATAATGAAGCTAATAATTTATTGATTCTCCAAATCTTTGAGATCTCATATCAAATTTACAAGCAGGTGGTAATAACTTATCATAAGCATTTAAAGATTATTACTATGTTAATTAAGGTAGTTAGTCATACATAATTTCCAATATAAATGCATCTCAAAAATATAATATAATATCAAACAAAATTTTATTAACTTATTCTGCTTATTTAGAATTCAAAAATCTTGTGTGTTACTGGCTATGTTATAACCAAAATTCATTAAATAAAGCCTAATTAATATTGATCACAATTTCTCAAGTTAACTATAAATTTAATCCTTTGACTACGAATTGAAAGTTTTTACGAAGGAAATAATTAAAAAGGCTGCAAAATAATTAAAGGGTTGATTAAGTTTTCATTTTTACTGCAGTTCCATAATTTTTATATTCAGAAAGTATCTTAATCTTAAAAAGTTGAGATTTATAATTTGTTTATCAATAAATTCCAATATCTTAACAGTAATTCTTTTTTCATATACTTTTTTAGCATAAATACCATATCAAATGTATGTAATTACAATTATTTTTCATTCTATAGAATAATTTCAATTTACTAATTTATTTTAAATATTAATAACTGTTGAAATTATTTCAAATTGACAAATTATGTGTATCGATATTTAAATTTAGTTTAAGTGAACCAAAAAATAAACTGAAACACTTTAAGAAAGTAATAAATTGGAATGAAAAAGAAAGAGTGATGTTGAAAAATTCAATCTTTCTTGCTAATAATAAATTCATGACATTATATTCCTACCTAATAATAAGAATTACGAATAGTGTATTTTAGTAAAGTGAAAATACACTTTTGAAAACGGCAAATCACTTAAAGGAATTACTTATAAGAATAATGGTGCTAAACATTATATTTTCAAAAGATAGAATAGATAGTAATAAAGTTGTTAGATTTTGAAATAAGATAGTTATATTGATAAATAAATAACTTATTTAATAGTAATACTTCTTAAAAGTAGAAACACTGATAAATCTATAAATATACATGAACCAGATATATATTCTTTCATCATCAACTCAAAAGGTTCAAAGAATATGAGGATTGAAAAATATTACTCCTAATTTAGGAAGAGTTTATCAGATTAAAGTAAAATAGAAGTGCTTAAAAGTTTAAGAATTTAAAGCTAAGCATTATAAGACACACTGTTAAAGTCCATAATTCACATAATCAAGTATGAACTAGCAAAACTGGAACTTTCAATTTAAACCAAGTTACCCACTTAAATGGTTGCAGAATTTAAGATTTCTGCAGAGTTTTCATAGATGATACACTAATCATTTAATGGGGAAGGGCTATTGTTATCTAACAGATAGTTATAAAATTCCCTCATCCTTCCGAAATCAAAAGTTATCAGCTTTCCTCCTTTGTTTACCACAATTTTCATTTTAATTACCATACGATTCAAATATGTCAATCCTAAACTTCTAAGGATTAGATGAATACAGATCACAGAATTCAATCTGAAAATAATTTTCAAACCTTCTTTAAAATGTCTAGATTAATCATATAAATTGGATTCATTGATATCTTTGATATAAAATAGATATCAAAACATATTAATTGACGAAAAATACGATAATTTATTTTTGAGAAGGCTAAACATGTCCATTAAAGTAAAACGAAGCTAAGATCTCCTTCCAAAGATTTTCATTGATTCCTCCAATAATTTGATTAAAATCATCGATATTTATATAGCGATGGCCATTCTAAAATTGATTAAATATTTACTAAGTCAAATATTTTTAAATGCTTATTGTAATCTTTATTTATTTAGTAATTTCCTCCTCATCTGCAATAGCTGGAATAAACTATGTAAAATTCACATGACCAGTTTTATTAGTATCTACTCTTTCAAAGATATTGATAACAATTCTTTTAATTTCATTTCATCATTTATAATTATTACTCTAACTCAGTTATTAAATGATAAAGTTTTGAACTTCAAAAAATTGGTAAAATTTAATATGATGCGAGGATCTAATTCTTTAAGGATATTGGCTTCTTCCTCAACTTCTTTAAATAGTTTCTGTTATTCTATCTATTTCATCTCCCTTTTACATACTGTAGTCTTGTAAATATTGAATCAAACTTCTGCAAATTCCCCGTATAATCATTATATAATTTGATATCATTTCCAAAAAATTTCTCTATTTCATTAAAGTCTCTTCTCGAAACATATTTAAGAGTGCATTTCTTATTTTTAATTTAACAACTTCTGCTTAAGGTCTTAAAAGTTATCCTAGTTGTTGAAATGAAGGAGGCTTTTTATTGAGACTAACATGCACCCATATATAGAATATAATTTTATTTATTCAAATTTCTTTTAAAATATGATATTGCCAAAATTTATTAGTTAGAATTTATTTTTATTATTATGAATAATTATTACTGAGTCGAAAATAAATTAGAAATGATCTTCTTCCTTATCGAGTCAATAAAGAATAATTAACAGAAATCCTAACAAAATCACAGGATAAAGAGAGAACTGAAACGATTATTGTTTTTAGAAGGTTAGTGATATATGATTGATTTCAAAAAGTACAAAATTTAATCTTATTTGACAATTTTAGAAGGGAAAATGATAGAGTCCATGAATATAATAAATATCTATTGGGTATTGAATAAAACTCTAATAGATCCAATAATTACTAAAAGTATATGGAATGAAAAGAATATACAAATTCTCGAAGTGCTGAATTGTAATATTCCTAACAATCAAGGTAATAGCGAAATTATGATATTTAAAAACATTAATTACATCTACTCTATGTATATGTGTATTACAAAAGATTGATTTGGAACTCTTAAGATGAATTACCATAATTTGGTTACAATAAAATTACTTTCTTTGCCATTTAATTAAATGATCAAGTATTAGCAAGCTTTTATTGTGGTTATTATATACCAAAACACTTAAGAGTATTGAGTAATATTATTTTCACTTTTAAATTATCTTAAAGCAATAATAAACTTTTTAATATTTCCTGATAATAAAAACTTTGTTTTAATTATTTGAATAAGAATTTAAGGTTTTAATATCAAGTTTTATTTTGTATTTTACCTAACAAAAATACAGCATTAGACAAAACTAACAAAAATATCTAAAATTACTAGATTTTTAGAAATATGAACCTATTTATACCTTAAAATAAGGAACGAATATCATCTTATCAAGACGAGCAACTTTAAATGTCCAATCGAAATGTTGCTGCCATTTTTAATATATCTAAACCCATAAGTTTATTTGAAAGATATATTTAATACACCATAACGATTTATTCCATTCTTCTACTTATTAAATTATAAAAATTTGAAATTAAATTTCCTGTTCTATAATTATACATGTATTCAAAGTTAGATTCTTTTTAAAAGTTATAAATAAATTGTTCCCTGAAACTTATAGAATATTATTTATTATTATATTTTGCCCTTCAATTTCTAACAACCGAAGTTTAATTTTAGTTTAAAAATCAACTTTTTTCCCTTATTTTATTTTTGAATAAGAAATTAGCTATACTGTTTAAAGCTATGAATATAATGAATTATTATCTTGTACTATTCATAATTATCATTCTTGCCCTATTATTTTCAATTATTTTTGATATTAATTTCTGTTCTTAAATGAATAAAT
>CAJJDP010000111.1:7426-29622 GCA_905182995.1 Paramecium octaurelia
AAACAAAGAAACTTATGAATCTAGAATAAAATACAAACAAATTATCAAAACACCTTGTCACGAGATATAAGATTTCAAAATTAAAATGTCAATACCATCATTTTATAGCCATAAATCTGATTTTTAGAATCTTTACAAATTATTTATTAATTAAAATATGATACAACTTGAGTATAATTTATTATGGACTGTTTCAGATATTATATGCATATTATATTTATATTTACATAAGTTATTCAAACTTGCATTGCTAAAGATGGCTAAATCTGACATTTCTTTATCTTCAAATTAGGATCATTCAAATTTAATCGTTGTGAAATAGTGTAAGAATTGGATATTGAAGCTCATCTTTTGTTCGGATTAAGTGCTTTATCTATTATTGCTGAGGAGACTGAATGATTAAGAAACCAAATCTCATTTAAAATCAACTGTTTTACCAATTTATTTCAATCCTTGTAGATAAAATCTTAATGAGAAACCCTCTTCACAGAAGGCTGGACGAAACAATCTTATGAAATGTATAATTAATACTTAACCAATAACACTAATTCCAAATGAAATGTTTCTTAACTAATTTGAGATGGGGTGAATTAATAAATTCTTTTTGGATGAAAGAAATGGAGTTAATGTTTTAGAGCCTTCATACGATTTCTATAGAGAAGTGGTGTAAAGGATGTATAAAAATTGGTACGATTTGCACTTCGTATTCTTCCTTTTTTTAATCTTTAATCACTCCACCTTATTTATTTAGGAATGGAGCAGCTGATTTCTGTCTCTAACAGGTGAAATAATGATGGCTTCAAAAAAATCTTTCTAAAAATCAAATAGGACAAGTATAGCCTTTATTCTCAATGTCTTAATTGCAGATCAATTATAAGAACAACGTAACTTGCTTTGATGAGATAGTATTTTTCTTGAGCAAACATCTAGTTAAGTCTCAAAACTTCTAATATTCTGAGGCAATTTGCCAAATTCTTCATATAGCAAGTCAATTCTAGTTTAAGTACATATACCAGAGAAGACATATCATATCTGATAACACAGTGATAAACCTGCTGTTGCTCAATCATTACAGTTAAATTACATTATAAGCAGAAAAACTACTTCAACTTGCACCAACATATACTGGTTCCTTCTTCATGAAAAGTATTATCAATTATATACTGATTGTAAATATCTCAAAATAGTACGAAAAGCTTTAACACATCCTCTCGATAAATGCACTTTTTGCTGGATTAAGCTTTTCATAGTATTCTTCAGTGAATTAAATTATGTATAACTTATGGATATAAACTAATAAGTATTTAAACACGCTGTTTTAAATTTAGTAAATCAAATAAGATGACAGCAAATCCAATCTGAACATGTAAAATATACAAGGACTTTTGAAATGTATCAAATAAGCAGGAACATCAATTCAAAAGCAGAGCTTTAAATCAATCGTGAAATTTCAAGGATTTATTTATAAGGCAGCATACAAGAATAGGTAAAGATTTTATAGAGTTTGGAGTAATAAAAAATAAAATTTCTTACAGATCTAGCAGAGGTAAATATCATTGGAGCAAGAGTAGATGTATTAAAATACGTGAATTATGTATTCACCATCAGTATTTAAAATGATTCTAAGCTGTTTGAAAAAGGAAGATTATGAGAGTGATTGAAATAAGCGAAAAATGGTTACTCTAAACCTTTATTAAAAAGAAATCTTTTGTTGAATTTAAATTAATCTAATTTTAAATTATCTTGTTTTTAGTATTTTCAGTACACTGTTGAAGGCAACAGAGGCTGAAAGTCAGAAAATCCTCAGTTGTTTATCAAACTCTTGATTCAGAGTGGCAGTTTCTACCAAAAAGTAGAAGATTGAACCTATTAATAAAACAACAATAGCAAAACAATTTAGTGAATGTAACAATCGATTAATTAGAAGCCTGGAGACTGATTAACGAATGTTTGCTAGGAATGCCCTTAGTATATCTAAAAATATTCAGAACAGAACTTATCTTATTTTATATATATCGATCCATGTATTATTTATATTTCTATTAATTCAATCCCAAATGAATTTATCTCAAATTTGCTTTCAGACAATTCAGATAGAGCTGATGAATGTAATTTGTTTTATTGCAGTGGGTTGAAATAAGTTTTTTGAAACATATTGATTTTCTTGCTTAAATTTCTTTTTATTTGAAATTTGTTCGATTTAATGAGTGATTATTATATCATCAAGTAACAAATGCTGGCTAGTAGTTAGATGTGGTTAATCTTGGAGGTTTGATGTATCAATGATGACCGAAGAAGATCTTAAGTACTTTTTTACTTATCCTGTGATTATACAATCCCCCAACATCTTTCATTGAAGCTAAATTAAAGGTAATTGTTAAAAGTTCAAGAATTAAGATGAATGTAATCTATCTTCAATAATAAATTGAATAGTATATATGATGATGACTGAGGGTGAGTTTTTAACATAAATATTATTTAAGTTGATGTTTTGGATGATTGCTTAGAATATTCAATAAAAAAGGATGTTATTGTAGAATGAGAAAACTAGAATGGATTAATTGTTATTTCTTTATTATTATTCTGGAAAAGATTCTTTTTCTGTAATAATAAGAATTTTGTTGTTTTAAATTGATGGAAAATTTTTTTTTATATTAGGTTCAATTGTAGTACATCTTAAATGCAAATATCAGCCCCTTTAATTGTTTTCTTAATAAACAATGATAAATTAATTCTGGTAGTTCTCATCAACAAATAAATGGAATGTTTTTCAAATTTTCGCCTAGAATTGTTATTTTAACAGAGGTTGAGAATTTTCAAGAGTTGCTTGAATTAATCAATGGAAAATTCAATAAAAATTCTCAAAAATTAGGTAAACAGAAGATCTAAAGATTTACTTTAAACAAAAGATGCAAGAACCAATGTAAAGAAGTAAATTAAAATTTAAAAATAAGATTTGGACTTTTGCTTAAAAAGTTCTAGAAATCGAGTACCATTAGATTGCTTATTGAAAAGCAAAAGTATCCGTAAGAAATCTTCAAAAACACTGTCATCTATACTATCCTCCTCTCTAACGTAGTCAATCAAATTAATACAGGATTGAATTTAGGTAATATCCTACTTTTTGAGTAGTTAAGCATTACATAGCAAAAAGAGTCCTTGTATTTATATCTTCTCTTTTTATATTACACTCTAAATTTCATAAAGAGCTAATAAGTATCTTTGACCAAAAATTAGAAGTCAAGTGAATCTGCCATATTTAACATTTTTTCGTCTGATTATCCGAAGATCCCTATTTAGTATTGTCAACTTAATTTAAAAGCTATAAGAAGGTGCAATAAATTCATGATCCTTAAAGTCAAATATTCTCCAAAATTACAAATGGTTTAAAAATAAATTCAAAATATAAGGGAAGATTTTATTTAAAAATAAACTGCTCTCCAACATTACTAATTCAAACATGAAAATATTGTTCGATATTGGTGGTTTGTTATATTTTAGGATAAACTCGAAAAGAGAATTACAAGTGAATTTTCAAGATTTTCTGGTTGAGGAAGAACTTGGAATTAAGTGAACCCCAATCTGCAGGAATATAAAATATCTTAAATATATATTTTCTCAGAACCTGAAAAATGTATAGGCATCGTAGTTTGAGGCTCATTTTCCCTCTACTTTTGTTGAATCTAATTTAAAAGCACAGGTCTTATAAGTCTTTCATGTTCAATTAATATTTGAGGTCAACCTAAACTAAAAATAATTTAGAATAATAAAACAGTTGTTATCCTTGCATCCCTAAATTAACGGTGTACAAATAAGATCCAAACTATACTTCACAAGCAGACATCCAATAGTTTTGATGATTATTTTGATCAGAGGATTTTCATAAAGAATAAGCAGCTAAAACTAATAATCTGATTGTGAGTTTAGCATAAGCCATCAAAAAAATCATACCTATTGTTATGAGTGTAAATCCTTAGCTAAATTGAATGTGAGAATTTTGGCAAAAAAAGAAGAAACATCCTTCACCCAGTCATACTAGCAATTACTTATGTTACCACATCTTTTTCAATTGATTTCTGATATTCAATTCAGTGTTCAATTAATAGAAATTAAGATATTTAAACTAGCATGACAGGCAAACTTTTAGATTAGAATTCCAACTCAAGTGGTAATGACTCTATAATTTAACCATTTAACCTTACTGATATTTAAGCGGGCCTTAAAAAAGCTGTTCTTTGATATGAATTAAGAATATCCGTAATACGTTCAAAGTAAGCGAGGCCATCAGTTTAGAGATTATAATAAGCGAATAGATGGAAAACTAGAACATCTATTATTGTTTAAATTAAATATATTCCCAAATATATAATCAATATTTCATTAGAATAAAACTATGGTAGGTCTACATGAATAATAACATATAATATATTGGGTAGATTATTTTTTAATCAAAGGAGCAAAGTGAGATAAGATTAGTAATGGTTCAATCCGTTTCTCCCTCATTTATGTAGAGTCTAAGAATGGGAAGGACTAAGATATTAATGCGGTTAATAAAAAAAATATCTTAAAAATTAGCTGATAGAGGTATCGAATGATATATTTAATTTAACTGGAAAATCAAAATCCTCCAAGTTTTCCATTATAAAGGCTATGCCTTCCCAATTGTAAAATATTGTCCACATAGCGCCTTTTTCTCTTTAAATCTTAAGTAAACTAATAATTTGCTTTATATTTATTAAACTTAAAGTTTATAGCATCTTAATCCTGTTTGTAACGATGTAAAACGAGAAGATATTATTATTAATAATTTAGAAAAGCCTTAAGTGTATATTGTGGGCGAAAATAGTCAGGCAGTAACTTGAAGAAATGTCCTCTTGCAGAAAAAAGAGACACATCCTGAAATCTTAGAGTAATAAGTAGCTTTTTCAGAAGTTGTTGAGAACTGCTTAAAAACATCCCTTAAGAGGATGTTAATGCTCCTTATCATTAACCTAAGTACATTACTTACTGGATACAGAACGATCATAAAATAATTGAATTTGTTAGATCAACCTAATTAACATGATGCATTCATACTGTAAGCCCTTTGGCGTTTATCATCTAGCTACTCATTTTTTGGGTCGTTATTTGGAACAAACAGAAAACTGGTAAACCAAAGGACTACCACATTAAGCTCAATTTTGGACTTACTTTTGGATTAGTGTTCAAATATTTAGACTGTACTATTTATTTCGTTGGCTACTTAACCTAAACAGAACATCTTGTACACTCCTAATTAATAATTGGATTTAGAAGTAATTGAATCATGTATGCTCTATGTTTTTTGCATTTTAGTGAAAATTCAACCATTTGTTGGATTAGGTGCTAAACTAGATTTCTTGCTTTCATGTATTTATATTTATTAGATATATGGAGCCTAATCCCCCAAAAGTCATCCTATGACCCAAAATGCTCTTAAATCAGTCATGTTTACTTTAGGCTAGTTTTTCGAAGTATCAGGGGATGATTGTGAAGAAGAAAAAACATTAGTAGTTTTTGCTTATAGTTTTCAATTATTGATAGTGTCACAGCGATATCAGGATGTATATGAACGTTTAGATACAAAAATGACAGTTTAAGTACCTTTTTCAAGTATGAAATATGTTATAATATTACCCTATGACAATTATGTGCTTTTTTTATGATTGAGCGGAGTAACTCTTCTTCATGATTTATTATTATTTCGCATAGTGGTACTGAAAGATTGTATATTAAGCAATAAAATCATCACCCCAATCTTGAAACAAGAATTAGAAAGCAATAAATTACAATAAGACTAAATACAATCATTTAGAAACAGAATTCAGATAAGGTTGTTATTATTAAAAACCATAAAGATTAGTTATTGAGACATAGTTATGCATATTGCATTCGTTGCTAATTCTTCTCTGAAATTAATAACAGGATTAAAGTTAATTAGAACTCAATACAAGAATAAACAAGCATTTATACACACCTAGTGGAAATTGCAAAGTACTATGTAGAATAAATTGATTTGATATTTAACTTAGGTAGGTCCTGAAAAAATTCTTACAATATTATATTGGAGAACCTAGGTTTTTGGGATATATTGGACTAACAGTAGAATTTCAGTTATGATCTTGAAAGAACCATCAAAATTTAAGCATTAGAATTTGCACATCATTCTTTTGTAGGGGCATGGTGAGTTTATCATAATAGCTCTCCTGAAAGTAAAATTTCTAACAAAAAGGTACTAGTGCAGCAATCACAGATGGAATTATTCTGAAAAAACATAAGTATGTATCTCGCTATGTAATGCCAGCAGTTCATCTTGTGCATTTATTTAGTTATAGAATGAAATGCTTGGCATCTAACTGGCAGAATGATTTGCAAACAGCATAAGGTAAAGAACATTGACAGCCCAAGATTCTTTAATGAAGTAAAGATGTGTAAGTTTACTTGTATCCAGAGACAAATATGCATCGTAACTTTGCATATATTCAGTAATTGAACTTTATGGTAGTTTACTACTTTAAATACTTGAGAAGTATCCTCCACAAGATGGAACAAATCAAAGGTAATTTTGAATACAATAGAATTATCTATATGCTATTAAGGTGAGGAATTTAAGGAAAACAGGAAACGGATTCTTTTTTGAATTTAAATTAAGTAAATAAGTATAACATGTTTATCTAGTATCTGAATATGCATAGCAGGATGGATAAGCTAGGTATATCACCCTCAGTTATACTTTGAGTCCAAGTGTTTGCGTCTACAGATAGAGGAGACAGGGGAAAGCCATCACAAAACCCTCTGAGTTTTATGATCTCTAAATATATTGGTGTTCATTTTAAGATGTATGTAATGTGCACCTTATAACTACTCCTACTCATTTATCTGATAAATAAGAGCTGGGAATATTAACCCTTCATAATTGAAGCCTTGTTAAAAGTAATACTATGTACTCAGCTGCTAAAGATATGCTGAAAATTAATCTTGAGTGTTGAAACGCATTTAGCAAAGGATGATGCTTAAGAAATTGTTATTTAAGGCTTGAGATCAACTATTCGATTTTGTTGGGTAGGTGTGGATATAAAGCAATAACGAAATGCACTGTAACACATGTAAAATATTTTGGGAGGCTGCTTCAAGAGCATAATAAGTAGAAGCATTTCCACTAAATAGAGGTTGAGTTATTTTAATCAAAGAGATCGATTATGGCTTGAATATTCCCTTGAATTACTAGTAGAGAGGTGTAGCCTCAAATAAAATGGAGCGCTAACTCAAATTGCTAGATAGTGAAGTGGTTCCAAATTATGGATGTAATAACATCCAGTAAGAATTAGAAAGCCTTAAGAACAAGAAAAATTTTTGCATATATAGAAACCTACTGTGTTAATGAACGATTGAAAAATTGGCTCCAAGGGGAAGGCCATACTTATTAACTTCAGCCAAAAAGGATAAGCCCACTCAGAACAGATAGATTCAAGTTAATGAAATTATTGCATTCAGTTTAGCCATAATACATATGAAGGTTGTTGCTGATGTGCTAATGATTGTTATAAAAAGAGTTCAAACATAACTTATGATAGAAGGATAATCCTAACATTCGCCGCATTTAACTTAAACTTTATTGAAATCGTTGATATCTAGATTAATTCCAGTGGGCAAGATCGGCTATTAATGTCTCGAAATTTATGAATTTTTGCAAGAGCCAGTATCAAAAACATGACAAAGAAGGTTGGTATGAAAAGAAGCTATTATCAGAATTATTTAGGAGTAGTGGCTGAATCATTACAGCATCTGCAACTAAATTCAACAATTTCAAAATCCACTAGTGATGAGAGCATAAAATTGCGAATTTTAATTTAAGGAGGTGGCTATGTTAGATATATTGATTAAATAAAACAATATGTATCTTTTGCAATAACTGATGAAACGTGTTGGAAATGTTTCAACTTATTAATGTAAACAAGTACTGATGTTTTCTAACGTAAGAAACAGATAAAGCATACCAATTCAGGTAAAGAAGAAAAAATATATAAGGTCTAGTTAACAGGTCTTGGCTTAACCTCCAATTATCACTCTTTGCAAATAGAATATTAAGTATTCCAGATGATTTTAGGTGTAAATATGTAAGTGTTTATAGTACTAACCTATATGACAATAAATTGATCTGTACTAGGTTCCCAAGTTTAAGTTTCAGAAAAGTAGAAGATCCACATATGAAGGTGAATTAATCTCAAAAGCGCTCATCAACATTTAATTATACGCATACATAATATATCATGCTCTAGGACTATTATGGCGGCGTCAAAATCACTATATGTTTCAATGCAAACACAAAATTATTTATTAAACAAATAACTGATTTACAAGTTGCATAATATTATTCTATATGTCTTAATTAATTTTATAAAGCACAACAAACAGGCTGAATCTTGATCTTGATAGTCTGATCATAATATAACAGGTTGAAAGGTTTATAATTTCCATTATAAAATTGCTATCTAGACACAGAATTAGATCTGAGGATTTCTGAAGACAAGCAATATTTCAATAATAATCTCAATAAATTAATCAACTTCATATTTACATTATCCAAGTATGTTATTAATAACAAATAAACATGAGCCAGTATCATTTTTTGATAAATGCAAAACAAAATTACTAAATTATTAAATATAGGGACTTTTAGATTTACATAAAGTTGAACAGGGCTATGGAAGTAGATAAATTATACCAACTAGTACTCAAAGCTGGTTTACTGGTGTTATGAAAATTAGAACCATAAAGGGGATGATCAATAGAACCCCCATATGCAATAGAAATAAGTAGTGTCTTTAGAAAAGAATATGTAAAGAACAATATGAAAATCGACTCCGAGCAGAAGGGATCATCGATCTAAATATTATCCACAAAAATGAACAGAGTTCTTCATTAATAAATAGCCAACCAACAGGAGGATTGCAAGTTCATGACTGTTACAGTTAGCTGTAAAATGATAATAGACATATATTTGTATTTCCAATCTAAGTTTAAGCATAACAGATGATAGGCGCGCTAGAATTTTTTACATAATTTTTAATGCAAAGCAATCGGCATTGCAAAGGATATATCTAGCCATTTGTACCACTTTGGACTTCAGATCTATGATATAGACACAATATTAAGAAGTAGGTCATATGCTGAATGTAAACGGAAAACAACCTCTTGCATAAATGAGATAGTATTAAAGCAGAACCAGCAACACTATTTCTACATTCAGTAAAGTTGGTGAAAATTCTCATGAACCACAGGAATCTTCGAAGATTAAACAAAACTCTCTAGAAATATTTAAATAGATAGATAATTTGGCTACTCAATATTAGAACTTCCAGCAGTTGATAACCACTCGCAAATAAGTGGGCTACTTAATCTTAGCTAATTCAATTAGCAGGCTAACAAATATAAATCAAATTTAGGGAAACGTGAAGAGATTTATAATATCCAGTATAAATGCATCATTTCAATGATCACTCTTTTCCAGTTTAGCAACCACAACTTTTTGCGCATTTCTTCAGTCCATACTAAAGTAGTTCAAACATTGAATACAAGAGTGATCATTTTACCCTCAGTTATTTTAGCTTGGTGTAGAGATTGCATTACAAATAAACTCATCTATCAGCTACTATCTTTGGTGGGAGCTAAAGTTATTAACATAACAAATATAAATTCTACGTATCAAGTGCTATTGCTAATTAATTTAATCGTTAAGAGTGGACAGAATCAGACAGTATCCAATTGCATAATGAATCATTTTTAGATAAGTAACAGTGGAATATACTTTTTTTTATGACCTCAAAGATAGCTGAACAATAACCTGATTATAAACACACTTTGAGACTGAACTGTAAATTGCAAGTTTATTTCCAAACTGACCTAGAGAGGCAAGATCTGAGGGGAGCGATATAAATCAATAATAAACCGCAATGTTTACCACACACATTAGCCTAACAATCCTAAAAGTTATTTGCATATTTACTGGTTAATTTTCTATTTCTATATTTTATAAATCAATTTTAGGAATTAGTTTTGTCGTTATGTTATATATTAACAAATAATATGTAAATGAATTTTAGATTCCCAAAAGATCAAATTCGCTCTTGCTAAGAGTATTATAATAAAATACTTATATATATATACTATTTTTTCTTTTAAGATAATGTTCATCGATTAATTCAATTGATATTTTTACTTATATTCAGTAATTAATGATTGCTATTCCTATTATTCTATATCAGCCACATCTATTGAACATCTGTTTGTTAGTTAAGGTACTTAATCTTATATGCAAAGAAACATATATCGCATTTAAGAGAGACGGTAACAATACTTTTGTTTCTAACTAAAAAGATAATATTGATTAAAAACAACAATACTAATATATCCAAGCATAGTAGAAATTGACTCTATATAGACTAAAAGACTATGCATGCCCAATAATGGCCATAAATTGAATATAAACACTCTAGATTCATATTAAAAGTTTAACTTTTGCTTTGGTAGTTATTGAAAAAGGTGTATTGAAATTACTATAAAAACA
Source organism: Paramecium octaurelia (assembly GCA_905182995.1). NCBI lineage: Eukaryota > Ciliophora > Oligohymenophorea > Peniculida > Parameciidae > Paramecium > Paramecium octaurelia. Next base: position 18,012 of record CAJJDP010000111.1, read on the forward strand.
GATGATGGAAAAGAGTTTGAACAAACCTAACATTTTTACTTTGTTTAAAGATTTAATAATACGATTTGTAAAAGTCTGTGATTAATATACATTCTACAATAGTGTTTAGGATAGTGAACTTAGGCGATGAAGATTCTGAAACAAACATAGATTTTCTCTTCCTTTGTTTAATTAGTCGATCTACATAATCAGTATGAACACGTTGATGAAATCTTCAATAGAATAATATTTTTACTTTTTTTTGACTCACACTATCATTTATAAACTTTAATCTAGGTTGAATTTTTAAGAAGTTAGATTTTGGAAACTTTAGTAAGAGTAAGTTGTAGGCTAAGCCTACAACTAAAGTAATTTTGATTCTTTGTTTAAAAACAAATTGACTTAATAAGACTTACCTATTAATAAAATTTAAATATATAACTCTTTGAAAATAAAACAATTATAAATTGATTTTAACTAATCTAACATAAGTCATTATTATAATAAATGCACTTTATTCTATTCCTTGTATTCTTATTTATTTTATATTTCAATTTCAATAATTTTTTAGGATTAATTAATTTGATTTATTACAATAATGTTATCACTATGAATCCATCCAATTTTAACTATGCTACCGTAAGTGCTGCTTAGATTCAAGGTTCCATATTAATTAATCAATTAGACTTAATTATTGATGATTGCTGCAGTTTATAGTTATTTATGAAAGCTTTAGATATAAATAGTATTTAGATGAAGTATTTTTAAAGGCATGTAGATATATTAATTAATACTTTTAATGAGTTCCATATTTAGTGGATAGAGGACATGATAATAGTAATCTCTGATCTCATAATGAACAATCATTTGATCATGCGATCAAAAAACTATACTCCAATAAAATCAAATAAAGAAAATAGGAAGAATATTTATCAGAAGTAGAGATAGTTCTTTATTAATCACATATTCATAAAACGATTTACATGAAGTATTGCTTCTAGAAATTTATTCTTTATGAGTTCTATTCATAAGATGTAGAATAGTATATGTACAACATTGACTAGAGCATTAAACACAAGAGCTTCAAATGGAGAAGTAATCCGGGTTTTGGCATACTAAACAAGCCAAAGTTAACCTGCTTAAGTTATCCAATATTTAATTAGGGATTTTATATATTGGTAGAAAAGAGGTTGTTACTAGTACGCTTTACAATATACAAGTACTGTAAGCGCAGTAAGATCAGAATCTGAACTTAAAATATTATCATCAAAAAATTATAAGTTAAGGAGAGAGAAACTATAAGGTTAACAATCTCCATTATAGATTTGGCGACCCAAGAGTTAGTTAATGCCAAAAATACACATTATTCTTTGTTTGGCTATTATCTCTTTATGAAATCTGAAGCCAAAAGTTTATTATATGGGCTCAAAAATAGAGGAAATATCAGAATTACTGCATTTGTTGATTTATGTGTTTAAGAATTACTGTATAACATTGCAATAAAACATTAAATTTAACTAGCATTCTAAAGTTGTAGAATTGTATTTTGCATTTTCTAAATTTCTACTATACAAAATTCTGTTGCGTTTGTATTGGGTACCTAATCATGTAGTTGTGCATATTTATATGACTCGCTATTTCCTTTTCTCTTTATTAAATATGACAATATGATCTTCACCCTATAAATAAAACTGAAGTAAGGGCTGCAGTCGAATAAAGGAAATACAAAAAAACATGAATCAAAGATATCTTTATTTTAGGCAGATTACATAAGGAGTGATATATTTAGAATTGATGCAATGCATATATATGCATCATCACTAGATCCTCCAATTGATATGATGAACAATCTAAGAAGTATTATTACTGAGGAAGCATATAATAACACAAATTGCCATGATGTAGAACAATATATAACTAAGTCTAGTATTTATCTATTACTCCAGTGGTGCACCATCACATGAAAACAAAAATTCAAGCTGAGTTTTTGCACATTAAGAACAAGAATTGCACAAGATTTTTAGGGTTAAAGATGTCCAAGCCAAGCAAGAATGTGCATTATAACCTTAAATAAAGATGCGAAGTATCTTTAGATGGCAGAACAGTTATCCAATAGTTTTAGATTAACTTCATGTTGGTTCAGAAATTGATGATCTATTCCACCAACATCACCATTCTTGATTATGTAAAGTGACCTTTAAATGGCAGCTAAATCTTCACTATTAAACATTTGGAACACTCCCTTACTTTAACATTATGATAAAATTTCTAACAGAAAAAGTTGTACATACAAATTTATCGCTCAATTGTAAAATTCAGCTTCCCATGTAAAAGGTATCCTAGCATCTTTATGCAAACTAAGCATACATAAGTAACATGTTTTTTTTATGAAAAGAATTTTTCAACTAAACATTGCCTTGGCTGTCACGTTCTACCATTACCACATGTAGTACTCTTTTACTAAAATATAGGATATGATCTGTATTACAACAACTATTAGTTGATGAACCTGTCTATATGGTATAAGGTTGAGATCATATGATGCAATTAATAGCATATCTGAAATAACCATTAAAAGAAGATCAATATGGCTGAAATAAAAATGGTGTTAGACAAGGAGTTTAAAAGTATAAAAATTAATTATCACTAGTTTTGAGGGAGCATCTGATGATATAAGTTGTGCAACTAAAACACTGCATTCACATTTATAATAAGAATTAAGAGTGTAAATATTACTAGCAAAAAATAACATGTTAATAATAGAAATTGAAACACTTGTGACAAGTTAAACCTGATGTAAATTTATTGCAGGCTAAAATATATTCCAAAAAATTGTAAAAAGAATGAGCCAACTATTCCTCCAGTTATACATAAGTGAAGACACCATCACAAGAACAAATAATATAATAATTTGTTGTACTAGACTAAAGAAGTCTGCTCGTCAATTCGGAATCCATCTTGTTAGTGAGTTTCTAATATTAACCTATTTAAGATATTTCTAAAGCATTACTTTTTCTCTTAATTTTGCGCTTATTTATCAAGATCTTTATTCACATAAATTTGTCCAGTTTGGAACCCTTGTGATCTTTTGCATCACACATTTTATGCTAACAGTATTTCATTAGATGATGGTCGTTATAAATGCTGTTATTCTTGTCCTAACTAAATTACATGCATCGATATTTTGGCAAAATGCATGTTCCCCATTCTTAAAGTGTATGGCTTCGAATGTATGCCCTCGTAAATGAATGGGTTCATTTATATAATGATCAAAATAATGCAACATTTGATGTCAAGTGCTAAGTTATAATTATACTTCTGAAACAAAATGTTGATATTGATAAAATTGCAAGCTTTGAAATTTTATAATGCAACACGTTTGATTCATAGAGATTGTAAGCTTTTGGTTAGTCTCTATTTTTTATATCTTATGAGAAACAAATTAAAAGTTCAGAATGCTTAGTGGTTAATGTGTTGATTCTCATAATTTGTTCTAAATTGTACTACTCCCATCAGCTGTGTATAAACGATTAAAGTAAAAAGTGTCTTTTTGCAGGTTATGATGCTACAGTAATTTTAAGACACTACGCAACCCTAGTTATGTTCTTCTACAGCAACTTACTTATTTAAGCATTGCAAAGCAAACATCCTGAAATTTTATCCACTGAATGCACTAATTTAAAAGATAAATCTTAGATTCTGGTCCATGTAAACTTAAGCAAGTACAATCCATTAATGATTTTTCAATGTCATTTACCTTGTGGTGCTTTCCAATCGCTTGCATAACTGCATTATATATCTCAATAAGCTTACAACATTAAGTGCATGCTTGTATTCATATATGATGGATGCGCTTATGACCCTACATGTCTTGGTAGGTATTGACTTCTGAGAATTTGAATTAGGACATAAATAAGAAAGAATATGGATTTACATCATTGAGGAAATAAAATTGTACATAAAGATAATTCTAACAATTATTTAAGATACATAATTATACTTGTCTTTAGATTTCAAATATCCAAAGTTTGAAAATCATTTCTTCAATTTTTCAAAATGTAGCATATAAATCTAGTAGTTCTATGATTGTGATTGGAGAGAAATCGATTATTATACAATTCATATCATAATGTTTAATTTGGAGGAGGATTTGCAATTTCAGATTTAACTAGTCAAAATTGGACAAGATTAGAATCTATGTTTAAAGCAATTAAATTTGGAGATAATCTAGCATAATTACTATCTTCATTATCAATATCAAAAGATAGGATGAATTTATTGCAAAAAATTAAGATCATTGAATAAAGAGTAGATTGAAATTAAACTTATTAAGCATTTACAAGCATGTAAGTATGATTATTTTGATAGAGGAAATGTTTATAATTCGAATTTGAATTTTCGTATTGGCTACTTTATAATTTTGACAACTCTCTATATTTCCTCTTGTCTGTCTTAAAGGAAATATTACTATTAAAACTAACATATTCAACCATCCATTCTTACAAAAGAGAATTAGATATATACTTAGATAAGACTTTATATTTAGTTAGATAAAAAGGTTTTGGATAATGAAATATAGATTCTGAAATAAAAACTTCAAAATTGATAAATATGAGAATGAGTTTAAATTAAGGTATTGTTTGATGATCTTATTGATTAAAATCAATTTGATCTATATAATCAAGTGAATATTGGAAATGAAAAAAATCTGAAGATTTAAGGTATTAATGAAAAATCAAAATTACTAACAGACATCAATAGTCAGCATCGATTAAAATATGGAGGCATTAATAATATTTGACATTCGATCAAATGAATTGATTCAGATGAACAAGCTCATGCATGGAAATTACAATTTTAGAATATATAATTTAGGTTTGCCATTATATTATTTAAAAAAAGTACGAAGAAGTTATTGAGTGTTGCTGCAAAGCTCTTTCTATAAATCCTAATGATGATACTAAATTTGTAAATATAGGTAAAATACTTTTTAAAAAAGGATTTGAACAAAATCCCAAAATTAATTATCTATTATTACATTAGTTAAGACAATATTAGTTGCAATAATAGGTTATGAGTAAGCCCTTTCTTTTTCTACTGATCATTTTAGATTAAGGTTTTTTGGTTTTAATTCTTAATTACCTTAATCTGATTCACTAAATTTGAATTAATTGAAATCTTAACATTATTCAAATTAGGATTGAAAAATTAATTTAAATATTAATATTTTATTGCATTGCAACAAGGTTCATCAGATTCAAAATATATCATTTTTCATACATCTTTTGAGATCTATCTTAAAATCAGTTGTACTCAGAAACAAATTATGAAAAGAAAATAAAATTCACAAAGATTAGATTTTTTTCAATACTAAATTTGACAGCTTTTCAATTTATAATGTAATTAAATGAGCTTTGAACTTCTTTCTAGTTTGATCTTAAACAATTGAGAATCGAAATATTCGACCAAGTAATGAGTATACATCGCAACAAGAACAATTCACGATAAAATAAGCAGTCTCTCGAATTAAATTGACTTAAAATCAACGAATTTTAATTCAATTTTCATATAAAAAAAAACTATTTATAAATAAATTATCAATAATAATTGAGTTGCATTTTCGATTCTCAATTTTTAAATCATTCAAATTATCAGGAAATTAAATTGATTAATCAAATTGAGCTTAAAAAAAGAATGACTAGAAATTTATAAAGTTGGGAAGTATCAATTTTTAATTTGAAAGTCAGCAAATCATCATTCTTTAGAAAATTATATACAAATCTATCTTAAAAATTGTAAAGAGTCAATAAAAAAACATTAAAAAAGGAATCTTTTTATAAAATATATGGCAAGCATAAATTTCTAATTATGTTTTTAATTAATATCACATTTTTAGAATAAGTATCTATCATTTTGTAAATTTAATTTAATATTTTTTTCTTCTTCACTACGTTTTTTTTTGGTTTATTTCTTTTCCTTCTTTTTATTTTTTAAACTTAATTATATTTGTTTTTATTGTAATATATTGCACAGTTTGAAAATTTAAATAGTAACATAAAGCTTTAATTTCAATAAGACTATTTATTATGAATTTGATACTATACTGATTAATTTCAATATCGCTTAACTTAGTTATTTTAGATATCTTTACCTAACCTTTATAATATTTTCATTCATACTAATTTACCTATATACTCAAAATTCATTCTAAAAACTGAAACATCCATTTAAATTTTAATTTATTAATTAATATATTCAAAAATTCACTTTTTCCAAAATCTTAATTCATTCCCATCATCTCTCAGCAACTCTGTTATCAAGCTAAGGTGTTTCCATCACATTATAGAATATCAAGTTTACCTCAATTATTATATGGTATTTTAAAATTAAAATAATATATCTCATACCTTTCATCTGATATTCACGTTTCCAACTTAACTTCAATAATTATTACGGCGTATTTTCTATTTAAAAAAGGTCGAATGGATCAATTATTATTAAGTAATCTCAATAATTAAAAGAGTAGTTCCTTCCTATCTATTCAATCTAATATATTTGCTCCGTTTTATTATCAGCTAAACTTAAGATGGATTAATCGAAATGTTTTCAGGAATTGAACCATCTGACACAGAAATCTTAATATATTTGTAGAAAAAGGAATTAGATTTTTATTACCCATTTCAAAAATAGTTTCAATCATTCTCACAATTTTTTAAATTTCCAAAATTATTACCTAAATAGGATCTATCTTTTTCAATCAGTAAACATAATTTTTGATAGGCTAAAATTTACACTGAGACAACATGATTATAGAAAATTTCGATCATATGAAACATCAGTATACCTATGAGGCAGAATATGACTCTTCATATTTGCAATTTAATCATTCCATTACGCTAAATAATCCTAGAGAAGAACATTAATGATCTTAGATAAATTCGGTCTAACTTCCCTTCATAACAATGCAAACTCTTGTATTATGCCTTTAGCTTCTTATCCACAAGCCTTTTCAAATGCTATAAATCTCAATTAATATTGGTCATTTTAGGAGTTAGTTGCTTATCCCAGTATGAAATCCTTTTCTTCACTTATCTATAGCCTTTTATTTCCCTTGCATCATTTTTGCAATAATATTTACCTTCTAATTTAAGTCTTTCCTCCCATTTACCAAATATAACTCTTTCTTGTCAATTGATTTATTGTTAAAATTTTAAAAGTGCTTATTTTAGTAACCCTACTAGAGATAATATCTCCATTTAGATTAGATATTTTATTAAGATAGTTACAACACCTATATTATCTCATGTATCGTGGCAAGTAATTTATTGATAGGCCAAATGTTTCATCTCTTTATGATTTATCGCCTATATCATCTACTTTTTCGTTTAAATTTTAAAGAGTAGTCTTTGACCTGACTTTGGGATAGTATTCTTCATTCTCCTTTTCGAATTTTTGATAGTTTCTGAATCTATGTTCAGTACTATTCCCTTCTAATTGATATTATCCTAAAAGATCCTTAATAATACTCATCAACTCTAATTGTATCCATCCTCCTTTTTCATCGATGGCTTAATGATTTACTTTTCAATTCTAAAGGGTCATATTTCTCTTATATGATATTTAATAAGTTGAAGCTGCGTTTCTCCCTTATTTATTTCATTATAATACATCCAAAGTAAAGAAAGTCTTGTTACGATATATGAAGCTGACATGAAGATGAATACAAAGTTCATCCATTAGAAAGCGATAGGATCTCATCTACCCCTAATTCCTTCATTATAAATATTATAAATAATGGCTTCATTATCTAGGAACTGTCTATATTTTTGAATAATATTCATAATAATATTTATCAATAGTTTTATATATCACATTTTAATCCATAGCGATAGAGAATTCCCCTATAAGACCCCATTATTTATTACCAAACTTAACCCTCAGAGAAAACTTATCGTGTTCTTATCAATCAAGAATTTGAATTACAGCTTGTTTAGATTAATAAGAACAATCTTGAACTAGATTAGGAAGAAAGTCGAAAAATGCTCGTAATAAAAAGTAATTTGATCGAGTATGTAGCAAATGTGAAAGGAGGTCATATAAAGCTAACAACTCAAAGGTGGAGATAAGAAGCCTTAATCAGACCCAGAAATCAAGATAACAGGATTCGATGAAAGAGGAAACTTTAGACAATATGTAAGAGAAGCTCTTCCTCCTCATCTGCAAAAGACCTAATGATGATTAGGCAAGCTAGGAACAAGTATAGGGTTTGTTCTAGTAATTGGTATAGGAGCAAGCTCTCAAGAACAGAACTGGTAAGATATAACTGATCTTGTTAACTGGTCTGAAAAGATTGATATCCTGGATAAATATTTAAATCATCCTTCGCCGTCGTATAAACTGAACTGTCTTAGCCTCTTGGCTAGATAAACCATTACACCAATATTATTTAAAAACTCACCCTCAAAGGTCATGTAAAATGAAGATGGCGAAACTTGCAGCTGCTTTCAACCTTAACAAAAGAAAATTTATCCAATTTAAGCTAGAAACGGAGAGAAGCGATGGGAATGCCTAAAGAAAGCATCTGAAGAAGCCCTAAATGGGGTCACTTAATAGGAAACTAATTTGTGACAGAAATCTAGGATGTTATATTAATCTGGTGTCAAATTTCATGGTTCTTCTATAGTGACAAAAAAAAATAGAGAAATATATGATACTGGTTGAGTTAATAGGAGTCTTTTATCATAACGAAATCAATGGGGATATGGGATAGTATTATCATTTTTTAGCAATATTGTAAGTTCATATTTCCAGTTAAATTCAATGGATATACCTTATACCCGATATGTATGAGATGCCTTTGGACCTGAAAAGATGACTGTGACATCGCTGTAAAACAAGTATGTACCTTATCCACTGTTAGACCCTCTACATTCAATGATCAATTGGATATACACATCATAATTACAATAAATTATAATATGAAATTAATTTACTACAATCTAGAAAATTAAAATTAGGATGGAAATTCAATTTTTTATTTATAAAGAAAATAAAGAAGCCATTTAATTTTTCCAACAAGAGCTAATAGGCGATAAAAATTAACCATATTATTGTTATTCTATTTCATACCATTTATGAAATGATTATTTGATGACAACAAGGATGAAGTGATTTTGGATGGAGGCGAAGAACATATGTGGACCTAGGAGCATATTTGGTCAAACTCATGAAGTAATTGGGGATCTAGCAAAATCCAAATGGAAAGTGGGCTAAATACTCAATATTCAAGGGTCTCCTGATAGTTAACCTGAAGCAGATGTAAAAAATGTGGATAATGGAAATAATTTTTTTCAATCTGTTTTAAAAAAATTAAAGATTTTTTAAACCCTCAGAAAAGGGCAGAATGCTCTATCAGGCCTGAACAGAAAAATAAAAGGGATTATAAATTCCATCTCTAAATATATTAAGGCTAAGGTAGTGGAACATAATTGGGAAGAGTCCCATCATCAAACCCTTTGTTAATAAATAGAGAAGTAGAGAATAAGGCCTATCATATTATTATGGACGACTCTAGATTGATACATTAGGTATGGCTAACTAGGACTGCAATAGAATGTTGGATTTCATATAGGGAGAAGGATAAAGATAGATAACTGCGATAAGAAGTAATTACAAAGAATATAATTAAAAATAAGAGGAATTAGGAGGATAATTAAGGTCCATGAGAAGGAAGAGGAGATCTGATAGATGTCGGAAGAGGGTATGAGAGAGTAATCACTTAATCAATCCGGTATTTCTATTTAGAATTAAATTGATAAGAAGTTCAAGAAAGGTACTAAACTTCCCAATGAAGGATTGAATTAACTGATAGAGGAGAATCTCTTAAATACAGATAGGATGAAGAATCATGAAATTCAAGGTCTAGACGAGGAAAGTGTTACAAGAGATATCTAGAATGTCACCCCTTAGGCGGCGATTGACAATGATGATCCTATGGATATCTCAAAACCAAGGATATATTAGTACATTCCAACTATTAAAATAAATAGTTTGATGTAATAGAGGATAAATTAAGTAACCCATTAAATCTTATTAGAGAGATAAAAATTTATGATTAAAGGCAAAAGGATTTGAATGGATAGGTAAATCGAAAATAGCTGGAAATAATTTACAGGAAATAGAACTTATTAGGCAGAAAATGCGCTCTGGGTTAAGAGATTTGGAAGTGGTGAGTGTATTGATATTCCTAATCCTATGATTTCTGGATGTGGAGTCATCTGGTATCTTGAGATCTAAGATAAAGGGGTGAATAATAAATCGGTATTAGCAGCCATGTAACTGAAAAAAAGTAGCTTATGAACACACAAATGAGGATGAAGATTGGATATGAGTATTTAAGTGCGATAATTATAGGAGAAGGGCCAAAAGAGTTTGTAGTACGCCCCTTGTGTCCTAGGTTCTTTGGAAATTGGGAGGACGCTTTTTACCATTTATATAAAATGTGTGCAGACCTTGTTATAAGCAAAGTTGTTCGCACAATTTAATGATTTGACATATAATAATTATAATAATATAGGTGTAGTAATTTCTCTTCATGATAATCAAAATAGGAAATGCATACCTTCTTATTTAATCACTTATGTCACATGAGTTTTTTGTTACAATCATCTTCAACCTAATGAGCTAATGAATAACCCGGAAGAATAAATAGGAAGACAATACTCATATAAGAAAAAACGCAAAGATGAAGTTTTTAGGAGTTAAATTGATCATAAGCTCATTCAAATCGAGTCAAAGAAATCCACTCTATCAGCCGAAGTAAATACACTACAAGCCCATGATTACTTAATAATCTAACAATCTGTATTCTCTCCAATTTTCCCATTAATAAAATAAAATCTCTTCCAAAAATTGCCTACCTTGAAAGATATAAGCACACCAATATGACTTCTAATGGCATTTTGAGCATATTGAGAAATACGAACCTGTGTTATATTAAGACTATTTGGTCATATAAGTTTTTTGCGCTTCTATACTCATAAGTGAGGTCCTATCGAGACAGTTTGTATTTCCATTTTCACAAACTGAATAAAAAGGATAATAATTAAAAAAAATAAACTAATTACCATAAATTTATTCGCTTCGACTAATTATTTCTGAAATAAACAACAACTTAGGTCACCTATTACTCTATAAATTAAAAATATCTTTAAACTAATAAAATTTATATATTATTATTCAATTAGTTTTTAGATAAAATAAAATGATCAACAAATCATCATTAAAGAAATTATCTTTTAAATATGTATTAAATGAGTTTTTATCCTCTGGTATTACAACATATTTTCACTGAACAAAAATTCTTTTGAATAATGACTTTATTCTTATGCTTAATTTATATTTTGAACATTAAAACTAAGGCTAGAATCAATTTGTATAGATGTTAGATATAAATAGGAATTTAAAAACTAAATTATAGTGTTGTCAAAACAATTGATATAACTGACACAGGAAATTATTATTAAAATATAATATATAATATATTTTAATTATATTCTGGTATCAGTTATGGACATTCTGATTAATCAAATTTTAAATAAGATGCCGATATCATCAAATGAGTTATAATCCA